>ML816704.1:34056-54997 GCA_009831015.1 Picea engelmannii | reverse complement strand
AAAACTTCTATGTTTACAAGTTGTACAAAGTGATCATTTCCAAACAATGCTTTCAATGGTGATAAAAGTTCCTCCCACATTTTTTCCACATTTTGCACTAAACTCTCCTTTCATCAAGCCCACTTCTTACATTTCAGTTGGAGGAGCATTAATAGCATTAATTTTTAGCTTAATAAAATTGCATTTTAGTGTATCATTTTCAATGGGTGTAATTTCTTCATTTATGTAATCAACGTGTTAATGATGTACCAAATAACCAAATAGAAAAAAATAAATAAGTAAATTGTTTTTAGAGAGAATTTTGGATCAAAACTGTGTATGGAGTTTTGAAACGTCCAACGTTTCGAGTTGACACTTCACCCATCATCACGAACATATCAGCTTCTTTGTATGTCCTTGATGATGGGTGGAGTGTTCACTCTAAATGTTGGACATTTCAAAACTCCATACACAGTTTTGGTCCAAAATTCTTTCTAGCATTATGACTAACTGTGAAAATCTGCATATTCAAAGTAAATTGTTGTTTTCCATTGTAGTATATTTCTAATATATAACAATCTTCATAGTTTTTTAGAACTTAACTAACGGATTTGAAACAAAAATTTAGTATTTTATTAACGAGTAGTCTCAAAAGCACCCATTGTAATTTTGATGACTATTATCATAAATCTTGATGATGAAAGATTCATAAATAACCTTCTTGATGGAATTTTCACTAGAAAAAAAACACAAATATATTATTTTTTTAATTTTGTTATCCTCATCTAAAGTTTTTGTTGTCTATTTTGGTTTTTTTCTCTATTTTTTTAGTTTTCCCCCATAAAATATTCTTAAAAGTAGGTTTTTCTCCTTAAAAACACCTAAAATCTCTAGAATTCAATGTTTAAAAAGTTTTTTTTAAATCTAAAAAATATAATGTCTTCATAAAAGTTAAAAAAACAAAATAAACAAACTATAGAGTTTCATTTAAAAACAAAATAAACAAACTATAGAGTTTCATTTGTGTTCTAAGAAAAAAAAAATTAACATAAATGATTGACATTAAAAAAAGTTTAATGAAATTGCGATTGTTCAAAGCTTCCTTTTGAGTTTTTCCTTAGTCAACCCACAAGTCCAGCATTCACTCAACTCATTAATCAATGCTCGGCAATACTAAATGAAGAGTGAAGAACAAAAAGAAGACTGTTTATATAAGAACTATTAAAGCTAACATTGTTATTTTTAACCAAGGCATAAATAAAATAACATTATTATTTTTAACCAAGTCTAAATAAAATAATTAATTCCCTAAGACATGAGAAATAAAAATAAAAAAATATAATTTATTAGAATTTTTTAATTATTAAATCAATTAAAAGTTATAAAATAAAATATAAAATAATAAATATAGTATATAATTAGTATAAATAAAATTGGGAAGAAAATTTTCATAATCCTAATTATAAGATTATTTATAGGAAGGTGAATAGTTATATTATTATATGTTTTTAGTTAGAGAAATTATGGGTTCATTTAATACATAAATTTATCTTTATGAAGCACCAACATCTTGTTCATATACATCTTCTTTTAATATTGACAATTATTATAGAAATACATCAAATAATAATGAAGAGGTATATTTTTCATCTAGTGAGTGTGATTATAGTACAAGCAATGAGATTGAGAATAATGATGGAAAACTTCTTAATTATGAGGACTTTCTAACGCATTTCTAATGAAGGGGAAGAATATGATGGCATTACTTCTTCTCAATGGTTTAATAATATCTTAATGATGTCGGAAATATTCAAAATCTACCTCATTGTGATGATTTTGATGGATAGTGATTGGCATGAAAACTATCCTCCTAGTGATGTATTTACTAGAAGCACCAATGACAGTAATGAGAATACATATATTTTTCATTCATTCAAAAATAATGTGGATTTTCATGGTGTTTCATTCTATGTTTTTAATTAGAGAAATCATGGGTTCATTTAATATTGACAATTATTATAGAAATACATCAAATAATAATGAAGAGGTATATTTTTCATCTAGTGAGTGTGATTATAGTACAAGCAATGATATTGAGAATAATGATGAATAACTTCCTAATTTTGAGGACTTTCTAAGGCATTTCTAATGAAGGGGAAGAATATGATGACATCCCTTCTTCTCAATGGTTTAATAATATCTCAATGATGTCGGAAATATTCAAAATATGCCTCATCGTGATGATTTTGATGGATAGTGATTGGCATGAAAACTATCCTCCTAGTGATGTATTTACTAAAAGCACCAATGACAATAATGAGAATACATATATTTTTCATTCATTCAAAAATAATGCAGATTTTCATGGTGTTTCAAAATCCATGAATGTGTTTTAATATGTTTCTAGAGCATTCTATATATTTTTAGTTAATATGATATTTGTGTGGTGACTCCAAAGGAGTGTTCAAATTTACATATGACCTTCCATAGAGTTATGAATTGTTTCTATGTGTCTGAACTTATATGATTTGACTACGAATAATGCAACAAGATTTTTTAGCTTATATTCTTTGAGTATAGATAATGCAATGATATTTCTTATGAAACCATTTGTGTTGATTTAAATGCAATTTCTATTATTGTTTATTAATAAGTAAATAAAATATTTGGAAGTAATGTTAAATTTTCATGGAGTGATATAGTCATAGATATTTATACTTTGGTTTTAAAATGTTGTTGAAAAGATATTTGGAAAAATATATAGTGATATTGGTGATATTACTATACCAAAATAGTTTCAAGTATATTAAAAATTCAACCCTTAAAAAAGTTTCATGGAGTGGTAAATTACTATACCAAAATAGTTTCAATTATATTAAAAATTCAACCCTAAAAAAAAGTTGCTTGGAGTGGTAAATTACTATACCAAAATAGTTTCAAGTATATTAAAAATTCAACCCTAAAAAAAAGTTGCTTGGAGTGGTAAATTAACTCTAAAAGACTGTTAGCTTTAAGGTTTATTTTAAGGTTTTGTTTTAAAAGGTACTAGAATTTAAGGCCGTGGTTTTAAATGTTGTAATTTTAGGGTTCAATTTAAGGTTTTGGTTGCAATAGTGTCGGTTGTTAAGCTTGTAATTTTAAACAAGCTGTGATTTTAACCACGAAAAAAACGTGTTATTGATAGCACCACTCTTCAATTTGATGGTTAATTTTAAGTTTTTTTTAGCAACATTATGGTGTATTAGGGTTGTGGTTGTAATTTTAACCCCGAAAAAAGTTGTTACTTGTAACACCACTTTTTGATTCAAGAGTTGATTTTGAGATTTTTTACTTTAAAATATGGGGTTTTAGGACTAGAATTCTTGTCAAGTCAATAATTATGTTATACTTATTTAATAATGTTATATATGGCAGATAATGTGTTTCCTTATTCCTTCACTATCTATTAGTTCATCACCCCTATCATTATCGTATGATCCCAACCCATCCTCTTTGATTGCACTTCTCATGGGTCATCCAATGCACAGGTTGCTCTTGGATGACAATGTAGCACAAATCACCATCTTGGTTTTATAATATCATCATAGAATAATACTTGAATAAAAATCAATATTACATTAAATTAAAACATCTTTTTATGTTAGCATAAATAATATATGTACAATTATAAATTATAGCCAAAAAAGAAATATATAAGGAAACAAATTGATCACAATGACACATAAGAATCCTTGTTACCTGCTAACAAAAGTGTGTATTCAATGAAAACCACTAATATTATTATCTCTTCTAATTATAATCTATACTCAATATAGTTTACACTTGAAGATTGTAGAATATCTAATCTAACTTAATAATTTGTTGATTTTTTCAACATAATTAAATTTTAGATTAAGTTGTTCCATCAAAATTCACCCCTAATTTATCTACACATTCCATGAAAAATGTTGACTATCTAATCACATACAATTAATCACCTACATAAGGGGTGCAATATTAAAACAATGCCCACATACCATTGATCATCTACACAAAGGGTGCAATATTAAAAAAATTGTATCATATTTATGTTAATAATATTTAAATAGTCGTATATGTAATACATTTGAACATGTTGGTACATTTTACATGCATACATTTTTATTTTTTTTATTACATCCATGCATGCATGGTTTAATTCATGCAAAGGTGCATTGTTAGAATATGCAAAGGTACATTTTAAGAATTGTCATAGTGAAATTATGTATAATTTCAATACTTAATCAACATACTTGACATTCCTGGGGACATTTATCAACTTTCAACACCTTAAGGAGACGATTGTTATGGGGATGGTTTCTCTTAAATTTTGTTAAATTTTGTTATTGATAATAATGTTTCATTTTTTTGGTCATACATTTTGATCCACGTATTCATTGCATCATAGTTGGAGATCATAAATTAATTGATTGCGTCATCTTCTTTGTTATGTGATTGTTTAAAAGAAAATAACATGATTAATGGAACTATAAATTAATTTTAAATTAAATTTTACAATTTATATTGATAGAATTACATGCCCAACTTATGAGATGGCCCTTTTCCTTAATTAGATGCATTTATTCTTGGGTCTCGGGATCAATGACCATATACATGGTACACCGTCATATGAATTTTGGAGGCATCCACCACGAAATAAATTGATTCATGAATGATATATCCTTCAACAACGTAACCTTATGGACATAGCATTTGCTTCACAAAACCCTTGAGTGTTTACATATACCTTTACAAGAAAAACATCCACCTTGTAGAAACAACACCAACAAATTCAATCTCGTCGAATAAAAGAATTAGTAGATGCACTTGTGTGCCCACGAAGTTTCTAGGTTATTCCTCTTTGAAAGCAAATCTATTTATGCAATTTTATTTTCCATTTTCCTACATGGGATTCATGTATTTCTTTTTAATCAACCACCTAATTCCAATAACAATTAATTAGTTAACAATGTTGTAGTCAAAAATACAAAACTAAGAACTATATATAATTAAATAGTGTAATATTTTTGCTAGGTCAATTTGGAAGGTTTTATAAAATCCAAATAGTTAATAGTAGGATTAGAATACTGAAGATAAGGTAGCTAGGGAACAATTATCATTGTTTTTTGGATTTTCTGGAGGTTTTTGGTGTTGATTGTGGATCTTGATTATCTTCCTGATTCAGAGGTTTGTTTCAGTCGTGCTTGGACCCCATTCCCTAACGGGGGTGTGGGGGGGTTTCCCCCCACAACTGTCACCAGGGGGGTGGCGACAATTTTTGTAGCCCCACCCCCACGGCCCCCAAAGCAAAATATTGGGAAAAATTGCCTCGTAAAATATATTAATTTCGTAGTCAATCTGGATCGTTCATTATAAGGTCACAGATATGACAGTAGAAGTTGTTTTTTAGGGGTTTTTTTCCCTAGAAGGCAACTCTCTCTTATGAGGGAATTGTATTGTGGTTGTGTATTATTGCAAGTAATGTGTTCTGAGAGAGGAGACTATGAAAGAAATAAGAGGAAGTTACAGCGGGTGTGTTGTAGGTTGTATCTCTTCATTTTGTTGGATAATAAAAAGGAAGAACCTGGCAATTTCTCTGGTGGACGTAGCTCACACCAGATGAACCATGTATATCTGTGTCTCTATTGTATTGTGTATCTTATGTGTTTTATTTCCACATTTGTTTTATTTTATTGCTTTGCGATCTTGTTTTTCTAACATTTGGCATTGTGTCATTCCTACTTTGTTTGTATTAAAAGGATGCACAGTACAACCACATCCCCCTCTTTTATTTAACACGAGTCATAACCATTTATATTTAACAAAAATATATATGAACAATAAATTCGTACTCCAAATTCTCAAAATGTGAAAAGCATATGTTCATCCAAGATAGCCTAAAAAAACTAATACATGTATAGTTATTATGTTACATGTTTATAAATTATGGTCTGTACTAGTGAATTGTGTTGCATCATTATCATCTCCTTCCTCCAATCTAATGTCATCTAATAAACATTACTACACACACAAAAAAAAACCCTAAAAGTGAAGACTATTATGCACCAAAAACAAGTATTTCACAAACTTGAAGATAAGTTTGTTCCCCTCGATAAAGTGGATAAATTGTAAGTGGATCGGTGGATCATTTCCTCTCAATAGTTGATAATTAGTCAACTTGTCAAACAAGATTTATCAAAAAGAGGATGTTATTATTTCCCCCACCAAAGTTTGATTTCCTTGTGTTACATGTTTGACCTTCATGTGTTGCCACACCCCATAAGAGGTCATTGTTAAAGTGAAGACCACCATGTTCATTATGTTAGCTTGGAGATCACACCATCACTCTGACATAGCATCCCACCTCTTAGATATGGTGAATACTTGGAAATGAAAGTAATAAGAAGCGTCTTGCAATACTTCCTGCAAAAACAAACAACATGAAACAACAAATGCATTGAAAGTCACTTTTATCCTCCCTCACAACAACTATGTAAACAATGCTACTTAGTTCTACAAAATCTAAAAATTGTTGTTAAGTCATCCTTGCTTAATGTAGAATGTAGGTTGTATATCTTCAATATGACTTCACAAACCCCGCATCTGCCTTCATAATCATAATTCGCTCGCAGATATACTACTTGGGATGAAGAGCATTCATCGCGTTCTACCCCTTCTTAATAACTATTGAAGTTCTTCAAAAAACTCTAAGGAGAGATCTCTCTAATAAACTAAAGATTTTATTGAATTTTATTTTACTAGTGTTATCTATTACATTGTATATCTTTCCAAAACTAAGAAATATGACTCTACATACCTTATTAACTATGTTACTAGAAATGATAATTAGAGGCGTTGTATTTGGAATCATCTATAAATAGTTAAAAGAGAAATAATTGTTACAAATAATATATGTGCGTCTTGCAATTAAAAATAAAAGGAATTTTGCTAATATATATTCCATGTCTATACATTTTTTTACCACGTGTTATAAAAGAAGAGCAAACATTCAATTGTGATTTCATTAATGATCATAAACATTGGTAGGCAATTGTTTCATTCATCTCCTTCGTATAAAGCACATTATAGGATTAAATTAAATTTGCATTTAAAGACATTCTTTTGTAATATAGAAGGTCCCTATATTATCAACAGACTCATGAGGTGATGCAACATCATTCACTTGGGAGATCTTAAATTTTTGGGTTTCTTGGCCTGCACATTGGAAAATGCTAGATTTTAAGAAGCTATATAAACTCTTTGTGATTTCATATATCTTTTGACATGCTCTGCCTTTATTATTAAGTATTACTTAAATATATCAGTGATCCTAGGTGTAACTATAAGGCCTTTATTACCAAGTACAGCCTAAAAATATCATTAATCCTAGCTATAAATACAAGGAAAGGGGATGGTCACAAAATTTACATATCCAATTATGGGAATTGTAAGGCCTTTTGGGACACCCACCAAGCGTACGCACTCCTTGGGAAGATTCGACGATGAAATGAACAAAGAGCATAAGGAGGAAACGATTGGTTGGGTGAACAAAGACGTTGGGTATGGGCAGGAGCACCTTAGGGCACGATGTGACGAGTGAGCCCAAGGGGGAACACACCCTTCTTCTCTTGCGACACACGACAGAGACTTGGGTTACGTTTGGGAAAGGGCAGGGCAACTTGGTAGCACTCCCAAGTAGTGTAGATGTTTGTGGAAGCATGGGTGCACTGGATAAGTTGAATGACCCCATCAGCACACCCACGGGAAGTCACGATGATCGACACAAGGAAGAGCACAAGACAAGGGGTGTGTGCCCAAGGATGGGGCACGCTAGTCCAAGAGACATGCCAATTAATGGGTGCCCAAGCTTGGATGGGAGCACTAGGTCCACAGAGGGGCGTAATGAGTCGGTTGAGTGTGGGTTTGCAAAGGGATACAACACACCCAAGAGACATGATGTTTTACACAAGTGACTCTTGGAGTCCATATAAGAGAAAGGGCACACAACCAAAGGATAGCATGAAGAACAAGTGAAGACAAGAGACATGGATATATGAGGTTGGGTGCACAAGTAGGGCACACCTTAGGTTGAGGCAAGGAGGAATGACAAGGGGAAGTCTTGGTATGACAAAACGGCAGGTCTGGACAGTTCTGATGTATAAGGTAGAGTCGTGAGACTCTTCCCATCTATGTAACTAGGACAGTAGTGGCCTCTTTGTAAAGCTTTGTTTCTATTTTGCAATACAAATAAACGAATCCAGGTATTAGACATTATTGATGCCACATGCACTATATTTGGCTCTTGTGTTTCGCATGTTTTCTGTTGTATGCCAAATTGACTAAGTGTTAAACAATGTTAACAAATGTCTAAGTATACAATTGAGTTGCATAGAGTAAGGATGTGACACATTTGTAGCCTAGAAGAGAGTATGTTTATGCTCTAGGTGAAGAGGCATAGTCTGGGTGAAGTAACCTTGGTTGAGACAATCTGCCAAGGGAGAACCATTGTGGTGCCGCACATCCACAAGATTCCAAGGTTGGAATTGGGAATGACTCTCGGGAGCATGACAGATGGTATTAGAGTAGTTTCGCAACGAAAGGTTTTGCAAAGACACAGTGCATAGTATGATAGCCTTCGCATAGTCCAGAAGTGGGGCAAACTAGGGGGGTGCAACTCCTTGGACAAAGACTGATGAAGTCGTACGATGGAAGAAGGGCACATTTGACTCAAGGAAAGTCGAGTCAAGTGTCTTGTCGTGACCTGAGGAAAAAGAGACTTGGTTTGTGGAGCGAACCAATATCTGCAAGGACTTGCAATGAAGCACCTTAGAGCCAAGTGGTGGACCAAGGAGCGCTCCCACACAGTTTGCAAAATACAAGTACAATGAAGGTATGTTGTATTGTGATTATGTTTTTTCTTTTTCACTTATCATGGAAAGAGTGGCAAGGCTCGGTTTGTAGCGAGCTATGAAGGGTTGGTTTTTTGGGTTCCTTGGGTAAAAATATTGGCAGCCAAGACCATCAGTTGTGTTTTTTGGGTCTGGTTATCAATAGAAGAACAATGCAAGCTCTTTTTGACTCAGGTGTCTTGCACAACTTTCTGAAGGATGAGGTAGCAAAGGAGATGGGAATTAGAGTCTCCCCGTGCAAAGCTACGGTGAAGGCAATAAACTCTAAGGAAAAGGCAGCAACTAGTGTTTCCTCCTCAATTCACATTTGGCTTGATAAGTGGGAAAGTCGAGCTAACTTCAGAGTGATGCATATGGATGACCTTGAGGTGATTCTTGGACAAGAGTTCCTAAGGAGGATGCATTCGATATTCATTCCATGGATGGACAAGATGGTTATACTTGGTGAATAGAAGGCTATGTTTGTGCACACACTCGCAAGGAATTCTAGTGGAAAGGTGCAGCTTGTGTCTGCATTAAGTATGATGAGAGCAGCAAGGAAGGATGGATCACATATTTACGCAATAGTTATTGAAGTTCAAGAGGATGGAGTGGGGACACATGTTCCATTAGATCACATTGACTTGTTAGGTGATTTTGCGGATAGAAAGTCGAATGAGTTGTCGAAAGTGCTCCCACCACAACACAATAATGACCACCGTATAGAACTATAGCCTGGGCTATAGCCACCGGCAAGAGCTCTTTGTCAATTCTTCGAGCCTAAGTTGGAAGAGTTGAAGAGAAATTTGACAGAACTGATTGATGTTGGCTTCATTCGTCCGTCCAAGTCCCCATATGGAACCATGGTTCTCTTTCATAAGAAGGAAACTTCGGAGTTGAGGATGTGTTTGGACTACCGAGCATTGAAAAAACAAATTGTGATGAACCGATGCCCATTGCCTCTAGCTACCGATTGCTTTGACAAGTTGGTCAAGCCCAAGGTCTTTTCAAATCTTGAATTGTGACATGAGTATTATTAGGTGTGAATTGAAAAAGGAGACGAGGCGAACACAACCATGGTGACGAGGTATGGGAGATATCAGTTCCTAGTGATTCCTTTTGGGTTATGCAACGCCCCTACAACCTTTTGCACATTGATGAGTGACATGTTGTGACCATTTTTGGACAAGTTCGTTGTGGTGTATTTGGATGACATCGTAGTGTACAACAAAAGTGTTGAGGAGCAGAAGAAACATTTGGCATGCGTCTTTGAGGCACTGTAACGAAACCAGTTGTTGTTGAAGAAGTCCAAGTGTGTTTTTGGGCAAACTAAGATATCATTCTTGGGACATTGGATTGGCGAAGGATGCATTCACATGGACCCTACAAAGGTCAAAGTAATTGAAGATTGGGAAGAGTCGTGGATAGTTTATGACGTGAAAGTCTTCCTTAGACTAGCCAACTACTATCACAATTTTGTAGAGGGATACTCCAAAATCGTTGCACTGTTGACTAACTTGTTGAAAAAGGATAAGGCGTGGAATTGGACAAAGAGGAGAAAGTTTGTGTTTGAAGAGATAAAACACAGAATTGTCATTGTTACTCCCCCATCCTAGGAGTAACTAAGGAGATTATGTCTTGAGGCCCATAGGTAGCAGACATGGAGTGTCGAGAGTCAAATGATCAGTCGAGCCCACATTGAGCAGATAGAGCCCCTCCTCTCCACCACACATCATCATTCATTTTCATTAGCATAGAAACATCTACCACACTAGTTTGGTCCACATAGCACAACAAGTCTTACTTCATGAGGTAACAAGTCTAGTCTCATGGTAAGTGTCACTTTAGTAATTGAATCATTTGAGCATGTTGCAAAGGGTCCTTTCTTTATTATCAATTTTTTTCTTAGAAATTATACATTTTGCCTTATTCCACCTTGGTGGTTGACATGGTTTCCTAGTAAGTGGGTCACCCTCGGGAAAAGGGTGCTACTGGGGGGTCTCCTAGAAGGGTCATTGTACCATTCCCACTCATACTTACCACTTTCCACACTTCTTCCCCTCTTTTTCCTCATATTTTGGGTTTTTGGGTTCATTGACCCCATGAAGGGTGTGTACCTCATTTCATGGGAAGAAGGGGTTGAAGGCATGAAAGTGTTGTAGCTAGCACTGTAAAATTAAAAAATAGTAACATATCTTTCTATATGCTCGCCCTAGGGTCTTGAGAGGAATGAAAATCTTCTCCCCAAAAAATGAAGGACCTTTAAAAAGAAAATAAATGAAAATGTCTCGCTTGATGGGGGAATGCATTACGGTGTCCTTTAATCTCCATTGCATATGGAACTCAATGTGTTCTAACTTCAAGTGGCATTGCGGTGCTCTTTTACTTTCCATTTCTTATAGCACTCAGTGTTTGGACCATGAAAAATGAAAGGAAAATAAAGGGCTTCAAAAAAGGTTGCATTGCAAACGAAGGGATGCATCACACCCTCCACAAAGGCACCCATAAATGAGACAATATGAACCCTTGATATTTCAAGAACCCCATGCCCAAAAGTACTACCCCAATCCACCTCATACTCACTACATGGCCTAGAGAGGGTCTTCTTGGGAAATGTTCCTTGACTTGGGGATTGGCGTACCCAATAGAGAACCATGACACCCCTCCCATATCTAAATTTCGAAAAGTTTATAAGGACTTTGAGCATTTGTTTAATTTTAAAAGGGGGGACTTAATTCACTTGTTTGGGTGGTTATTTTATTAAATGTGGCTTACTTGGCATGATTCATATGACTTTTTAACCCTTGGAGGGTGTATTTTCTCGTCTCTGCAAGACCTTTCCCAATGAAAGCTATTCATGGAGGTACTAAGCCACTTGGACCTTCATAGGGGCTTGAAATCTCATTGGATAGATGTTGCACCCCACTCATTGGAGGCCTCGGATGATGAACGTTGCCCCTTGGGAGACGTATATATCCCTTGGAAAAGGACTGGAATCATGAAGGGGAGATGATGTCACCCTCATATGCCCCAAACGTCCCTCTTTTGGAGCATGACATCACATTTTTTAGGGGATGTTTTTCCATTTTAGTGCACTTGGTGGTGTTGTGGGTTTGAAGCCCCAATCTCTTGATTTGGGGATGACATGACACATTTCTAGCATGATGTCCTAAGACTTTGGAGGATTATCTTCACACATTCCACCTTGGGGGAGAGTTTTATGGGCTTATGTGCCATCATTTTGTTATTTTTGGCCATTTTGTTATTTTTGGCCATTTTGTTATTTTTGGTCATTTTGTAGCCTATGTGGGAAAAGAGGCCAAAACAATTTCCTAATTAAGCATTGTAACTTTGGTTTTAGCCTAAAATTATGGATTTAATTGTAATGTGGGCAAACTATGACTTTGGATTTCCTATATAAATATAGGCAATTCATTTGTCACTTGGACATAACTCATCACTTGATAATATTACTCTTGGACTGAAATTTTGGCCCTCTTGGACAATTCACTATCTCTCTTTTTCTTGTCAAAATGGATGCAACTCTTGTCTATTGGAGCAATAAAGGATAGTGACTTCTCTTGATGGTGTTTCTTTGGAAAATCATTGATAACTTGGTAATAAAGAATTTTTGCATTCTATCTCTTGGATTTGGTGAGTAATTTATGCAATTTATTGTTGTCTTGCTCGTTTAAATTCAAGAAAAGTATTTTGAACCCTAGGAGGAGTAAAAGGGCTTACACCCTCCACCAAACACTATTCTTCTTTTCTATTGAAAGGAAACAAGGCTTACCACAAGGAGTAAGAGGATTTACACCCTTGTTGTAAGGCTTGGCTAGGGTTTGTTTTCTCTAGGAAGTAAGAAGGTTTACACCGCTAGAGAAATATTAAACCTTGGCTCATATTGGATTCCACACTGGACAATTTGGAAGGATTGTTATTGAGTTTTATAAGGGTTTAACTCTCAACAAAAATCTCTTATTCCTTTGTGTTTAATTTTCCTTCCAAGGAAGAGACTACATTCACCCAATAACAAGGCACTAATCTTTGCATTGGAGATTGTTAATCGTTGCATTAGTAAACGTGAAATTGATGGCTCGGAATTGTTCAAGTTGGATTTGAATTTTACATGCTTTAGACTCTCTTATGCTTCAAGGGAATCTTGATTGGTCAAGTGGTTATTTTTTTGTAATAAACATTAAGCTACAGCCATTAGGATTGCAGCAAAACACTATTTCTCATACAATTTCTTTACTTTTCTACCACTCAAAATTGTTTGTAAGTTGTGATAATTAATCTATTGTTAAAGGGATATTGTTTGGGACTGGTTTACTTGCTGATTTTAGTGGTCATAATTTGTTGTTGTAGAAAAAATTTGCTACATCCATAGGGATATCATAATTCTTTGTTGATAGCACTCTTTTACAACCCTCTTTTGACATCAAAATCTTGGAAAATTGTCTAATAATTGCAAGCTTTCTTATCCAATATCATATGTTGATTTTGAAGGTCTAATTTGCAGCTGTTATAATTCTATTGTTGCTGATATATCACTATTATATGCTGCAATTTTTTGACAGCAAGGTTTCTTTTCAATTTTCATCTTGTCTTGGGGCTTATTTCATCATATATTTTCTTGTTTTGGGTTGTCTAACATCAATTTTGCAGGTACTATAAATTGGTAGTCATTTCCTTGACTTGTACTCATTCTCCATCAAGCCTCAAGATCCTTTAAACGTGACCTATAGGGGTGGTTCCTTCAGCTCTTGGCTTGTTCCCTTACAATCCCCCTAGTGTCACCCGGGAAGCCTTCATTCTGTTGGACTTTTCCATCACTAAAACGAGGGGGATGTCTATCGAGGTGACAATGGTAGGTATCCCTAGTTGTGTCACACACTTGTTGCTTGGGTTGGGCTTTTCCCAAACTAAAAACTGTGTGATAACATTTTTGGCGTCATTGTCGGGGATGATTTTGAATATTTCATGATCCCATAACGACACTTGGCAAGTCTATCCCAAATCCTTTACCCTTAGCTTACTTGGAAACTCCATTTAAGGGAAGTTTCATTTTCACTTTTGATGAGTTTTTCATAAAGTTTATCTGGTGACTCCACAACCTAAGAACCTATCTTTCCAAAAGACACTTCCTAAAGGAAGGTTTAAGCCTTCTAAGGTTTACCAAAGAATACCTCCTCATAATTCACCCACTGTCAAAACCTTATTTCAAGGAAGTCTTACTTTCTCCCCAATGGCTCGTCCTTGGTCTAGCAACCTTTACAATCCATTGAATATGGCCACCATCCATGGGTACCCCAATAACATGCCTAAATAATCTCACAAGTGGTTTCCCAAATTCATCGGAGACAATGTTGTTACACCTGAAGAACATCTTGACGCTATTGGTGTGGCCATGGAAGATAACGATATAGAACATGAAGATGTTGCAATGAAGCTTCTAGCTACATCTCTTGATGAAGATGCTAAAATGTGGTTCAAAGGATTTCCGGACAATCACTTTCAATCATATAAGGCTTTGACATTGTTGTTCAAAAGTAGATGGACAACGAAAAATAATAGTGGAATGTTGTTGATGCAATTCAACCAAATCAAAAAGAAGGAGAACGAAGCAGTGAAGGAATTTGATGCTAGATTTGACAACTTGTACAGTCGGATATCGAAGGAATTATGCATGCCATAAGTAGTCATTCTCCTTCTTTATTTGAATCCCTTTGAAGGACAGTTTGGTTTTATCCTGAAGGAAAAGATGCCTAAAAATTTGGCAAAGGCCAAAGAATATACTGCACATATTGAAGAACATCTTATCATCTCAAAGATTGATTCCTTTTAGTTCCCTCATGCTAAAACAGAACCCAAGACGAAGACTTTAACCAACAATGTGTAGTATCCAATCACACTCTTGGCTCGGAAGTTTGATCAAATGAATACCCAATTCATCTAGAGCCAAAATCAAATCATGAACAGGTTGACGAATTTAGAGAGGCAAAATTATGTTCCAAGGCCTCAGTTTATAAGATAGTCGAGCGAAAATGTAGGCTGGAAACTGAAGCCACAACAAGAAGAGAAGGCACCTAACACCTTGAATCCTATTGGTATGGTTAGCATGGAAGGATCATCATGGTGTTTGCCTTGTGAATAACCTCATTTGGAACATGTGTGTCTGAGACAGAAAGAAGAAGAAGAATTAGGATTTGCAGGCAGGTTGAACTTCATTTCTATACAGCATACACTCTCCAGGATGATGAATACATTGACATCACAAAAGAGCAACTTGAAGAAACTAGGAAACGAGTAGTTGGGCAAGCTCGGTTGGAGATATTGAGCCAACTGGATGAACCTTTAAAGGAAAGGTTGAGGAAAAAAGAGATTCTAACAAATTATGGGAGAAATAAAGTGTCATCCTCACCTTCCCTAGCAAAGAAGGAGGTTTCTCCGCCTCCTCCACCTTCAGTTCATGACCTTCTTCCTTAGCCTATACCAAAAAATGAGGATCTTCACCTGAACATCGACGTGCCTAGTATGATTGGAAAGATGAATATGGTGGTACCCATGGTCGGGATGTGAAAGATTCCTTCTTTAAGGAAATAAGTCTTGAAGACTTTAAAAATACAAGATTAAGCAGGGGATCCTCTAGTGATTTTGAATACTATGTATCATGGGAACCGAAGGGAAGACAATCCTCCTTTTTATCTTTCTCTGGGCATAAATGGTCTTAGTTTGAAAAATTGTATGTTGGATTCCAAGGCTTCAGTAAACGTGATGCCTTTGAAGGTCATGAAAAAAATAGGCTTGAGGACAACCCATCCTAATGGAAATTTTTGTGGCATTGATTCAAATAAACTCAAGTTTTATGGTCTCATAGAGGATGTGAAAGTTTACTTACAGGCGTTCCCACACATCGAAATTAATATGAATGTGGTTGTGATCAATGTATCGGATGCTTGGGGCATTATCCTACTGAGTATTTGGTGATCCACCCTTGGTGTTTTTCTTAGTATGGACCTCACTCATGCACATATCCCTATGGGGGATGGGACATTTGAGATTCTATATAGTTATCATGTTGCAAAGAATCATGTAGTTGATCTGAATAGCCCAGACTATTGGAGTGATTGTGAATATGATGTGACATCTCATGTCATTGAATATGATCCTTGGGATTTACCTTTTGCACAAGAAGATTGTATTGATTCACTTTTGTCGAAAATTGACAAGTATAAGGAGAAGCTTGCGAAATATCAGGGAAAGGACTCGGGATCTATAAAGATACTCAAAAAGGATGAAGGAAAAAGGATCAAGAACGAGAACAAGCTATCAAAGTGTGGTCGAAGCACATCCTCTCACATCCTTACATTGAAGATATATTGTATGTTGAATTTGACGAAGGCAACCTTGCACTCATGTGGGATAAAAGGAAGGGGAAGCCAAAGTATGACAAGATGAGTGAATTTCTATGGCTTGGCCCTTATGTCGTCAAGAAGAAGTATAAAAATGGTACTTATTATTTATCTACTATGGATGGGAGGAAGATTCCATTACTAGTTTATGGGTTTATCCTCCGACCCTTTGTAGACAGGACCTGATCTCCATGGGCCTTAGGCCTCGAGCCCCAGGTAAGTAGGTAGGTCATTTGATTTTCTGCATAACATTTGTGTGCTCATCATAGGTTAGTTGCATTCATGTATATGCTTTGCTTTACATATTGTTTTCTTGCATTTATGAATAGTTGTTGTGGTGCATTTGCTTGAATCATTACATGATAGTTAGAAGTTTTTGAAAAATGCAAAAAAAATATTTTAAGAAATCTCATAGTTATCAATTTTGAGCTTTTGAAGTTTTTATTATATGAATAAAGGGTGAGTTAGCCACCCTCCGATGCTCTAATTTTTTTCTTGAGTATGTGTAGGCATAGGTCATACCAAGAGATGTTGAGGTTATCATGTGCTCTATAGTGAGCACATGTCCCCATGTAGGATCCAAATGTTAAACCCCATCCTAGGGGTAACTAAGGAGATGATGTATCAAGGCCCACATGTAGAAAACATGGAGTGACGAGATCTAGATGATCAATTGAGCCCACATTGAGCAGATAGATGCCCTCCTCTCCACCACACATTTGTTGATGAATGCAGTTATGTGAGACATTCTCCAGCTTACAAACCTGTGAGATGTGGATCATTCCAGCTATGTGATTATTTCTCTCAGCTTACAAACCTGAGAGAAAGCCCCTAAGATGGGTAAGTAGTTCCTTCCTGAGACAGAACTAGGAATGTAGAGATGACCTCCTCCATTTAGAGAGTTGAGAAGAACTCCAGATGATTATCCAGTGGGAAAGGTGATCTGTTGAGTTAGACGTGCATGTGGCTGAGCACAAGGTGAACGTGTGAAATCCCAAAGTGTTGGGTGCATCGTCATGTGAACAGAAATGAAGATGATGTATTAGCCTCCTCTGAGTAGAAGAGTTGACAAGAAGACTCCATATGATTATCTTGTGTGAGGCAGTGGGAAAGAAGATCTGTAGAGTGGATGTGTATGTGGATGAGCACAAGTGAACGTGTGAAGATTTGGTTCTTCTGTGTAATGCAGTGAACTAGATTTATGACATCCCTATGGATGTTCCCCTAATGGACGAGCACTAGTGGGTGTATCAGATCCTTTGCTATATATTTTTCAAGAGTCAAACCTGCCTGTAACCCTAATTGTTATCTAAAGGGTACAGGTCAGCCCCACCTTAATGTGATTAATAATAAATGTAAAAGATAATTAATCTGGATAATATCAATTATAATAATAATTATTCTAATTATAATATGACTTAGAGAGGTCAGCCATGTTAAGCCAATAGACACTTATGTTGACATTAAGACAAGTCTAATATAAGTAAAGGAATATTCCCCGTTGTGGAATCATATCTTCCATGTGAGTTTGGAAATTTCAGCAAGTACATTTACTTGGGAAAAGTGTGCACCTCTCTTGGGAGCTAGTCTTCTAGGGTTTGAACACCCTCTTGTGTGCTATATCTTTCTTGGTGGTGAAGGTATTTCTCTTGAATAATATAGCAAAGGATTTGGCTGGGTTTTCTTCCCTTGTTGAGAAGGGTTTCCCAGGATACGTCTTGTGTTCTTGTGCATAGTGTTTCTTATTGTGATCTTGGTTGTTGCAACATTCTTGTTTATGGTTAAGACAAATGCAAATTGAAATGAACTACATACTTAACCTATATTATTGAAAAATAAACACGGTATCAGAGCATAGGTCTTGAAAGAACCCATTGCACAAGCATCTACCAAGTCTCCTCTCTCTCTTCTGCAAAATCGTATGTCCCTCCTAGGGTTTCCAGAAATTCTGTACAACCTACCTCTTTGAGGAGTTTCAGCACTTTCCACTTGGACGTTGGGGATAAAAAGTGCATAGGAGTGTACGGTCGCCTTCAGTGCACCTCCAACAAGCTTCATATTTCATTTATGATCATTTTGACTTTTTGGCCCTAGGGTTTCTAGAGTTTCGTTAAATTCTGCAGAAATTTCAGAATTAGGGTTTATGCAAACTCATTGAAGGAGCTCTTTAGCTCACCAGTGTTTTATATTTCAAAGGCTTATTGTTGGCAGTCATAAGTCCAATAAAACCTAAAAGTTCTAGCCTAGCCTAGCCATTAGGTTTTCTATCCCAGTTGACAAGGGTTTGTGAAGAATCCAAAATTATTATGAACAAGAACTATGATGGAAGATAAGCTTGATGGATCAAGCAACTTCAAGTTCCTAGAAGACAAGACTTCAGAGGAAGGATTATTGTGGGTAATACAAAATGGTGACACTATGACTACCTTCTTCATGAATATGTCAGAGGACAGAGATCATCTAGGTGCCATTGGAGAAATCATATCAGCACCCTCATGTATGCATTTGTATATATATTATTTGTATAATTGTCATAAGGGTAATTGAAGGAGGAAGGAACCTTTGCTAAAGTCATGGATCCAGAGGGATCTCAATGCATTCATAGGAACAACACACTGGAAGTGAATACCCCAGGTTTGATTGTTGAAATTTTCATTCCTCTAACCTATATTTCTAAAGTTTGCTACATTACAAGTAGGTGTTGTAGATGAGACAATAATCCTTAAATTGTTTTGATTCTAGAGATGTACTCATCATTCTCCTTTAAGAGATATTCTTGGTTTGGTTCCTCTTGTTTTCTTGTTCCAGACAGGTTAAGAACAAAAGAAGATGCTTATCCTTCAGAGGGAGTCAAAACTATTTGATAAAGAGGAAGAATAGAACCATCATTGATACAACCAATGCAATAATGCATGATCAGAATCTTTCTAGGATTCCATGAGCAGAAGCATGCATGACACAGTATATGTTCATAACAATCTTCACCAGAATTTGAAAAACATAACTCCTGAAGAAGTATTCACCTGAATAAATCTTGAGATTGAACACTTCAGGTTATTTGGGTGCCCAGTGTATTTTCAAGTACCCAAAGAGAAGAAGTCCAAGTTAGATCCTTTAGAAAGAAAGGATACAGTGAATCTTCAAAGACATTCCAGATCGACATCCCTGGTCAGAGACAGATTGAGACAAGCAAAGATGTTTTCTTGAAGAAGAAATAGTTTTTCAAAGATCCAGAGAATCTTAGACAGAGATTGACAGTGATACAATGCCTTCTCCCCCTTCAGCAGTTCAGAGGGAGACATGCATTATTCCTATTGATCCAGTTGCTCTAGTTGATATGTTTAGAGATATTGTAGTAGGGCATAAAAGGCCTACCTAGACTCACTCTGCAAGACACAGAGAAGCATACAAGCCTCTCAAGGCACATCCTGAGAAATCAAAAGATATTTTCAAGCTATCCTTCAGTCATGAGCCACTTCATTGATGTTGAGCCTCCTTGTCTTAGAGAAGCAATAGGAGAACATGTATGGAAAGGTTTCATAACAAAATAATACCAGTATATCTTAAAGAATGATGCATAATATATTATTCACGGACCAGAAGGGAAGTCTTTGGTAACTTCCAAGTAGATCTATAAGATCAATCATGCAGCTGATGGAAGTGTCGAGAAATACAAAATGAGATCTATATCCAGAGGTTTCTCACAAACAATAAGAAGTTGTCTATGATGAGACGCTTGATCTAGTAAAACCGATACACCTCCATCCGTACTACCATCCATGAGTTGGAAACTATATCAGATAGATAAATTCTTGATGAGTTTGGATTTCAGCAAGAGTGTTGTTGATCCAAACCTATATCATTACAGTGTTGGTGACGAGAGCTTGATTTTGATGACTTATTCAGAAAACCTTGTTGTTGGATACAAGTAATCCTTGACTTCTAAATTCGAGATAAAGAATCTGAGTATGATGAACTACTTCTTAGGACAAGAAGTATGAAAGAGGACCAATGAGATTTTCCTGAGTCAAGGAAAATATACAGTGAAAATATTAAAGAATTTCAAGTATGACAGAATGCAAAATCCACCGTGATGGATTTAAAGAAGACGATTGATGATGATTCAGACGAGACTGATCCATAGCTGATTGGATCATTGATGTATCTAGTTAACACCAGACTGTTGGTTTTTATTCCATATGAGATATGAGAGATATTCGATATATTATTACCATAATGAGTGTTCCATATATAGGGAACATAAGGTGACCATCCATGAAAGGATGTGTCCCTTGAATAATCAATAACTACTTCTTATTATCATTTACTTATTATATACTATATTTAATAATCAATAATAATTATATTATTAATTATTATCTTTAGAGAATGTCTTCCTGATGTTGTCCAAACATCATGTAATGTCCCCCACCTCTTAGAGAGGTGATGAGGAGACTCAGTGGCCTGGGCACCCCCACTAGGTCATAGTCTCACACTGAGAGGGGAAAAGTCAAGAAGTTAAAAGTTATATTTTTAAGTTGAATTAAGAAAGGAAAAGGATAAAGGAGTAAAAGATAACTCAACAGAAGAATAGAAGATTAACCCTGGGAGTTAACCTAACTCAACAGAGAATTAGAAGGA
>ML816704.1:0-26988 GCA_009831015.1 Picea engelmannii | reverse complement strand
AGCATTTTGTAGCAGCTCATATCTATTGCTTGTACGGCCATCTGAGGTTTATGCCAGATCGGCCATCTATTGTATTGATCTTACATTACTCATAATAAAAAGGTCAGATCTTTGCTTGTGCTTCTACATATTGAATATATTGTAATCTCCATGTGTTGATGAATCTTGTATGCACTTAATAACTCAATAAATTAGTAGTAGTTAGTGATTCCAAGAAAGAATTTGGCTTGGGATCATTACACATCAACACTCCCTCTCAACGAGGGAGACATTCTGCAACATGCCACTCTTGTCTTTGAAGTATACAAACTTCACCTTAGACTCATGACACTTGTCTGTCATTCTTGGGAGACATCTCTCTCCCACCTGAATCGAGGAGAAACTCCTTCTGTGATTCTCCCTCTGAGCCAATTAACTCTCTCTAAGATTAGGCTCACTTTGGGTCCGCATGTAATAGCATATAGCATCTTGAGTCTTTATCATTCCTTGTCAAATCACCATGACTAGGACAAAGACCACACCAGGATCTTTCACCACAGGCACACACCTATAAGTGAATGTCGACTTGATGCTAACTGACACGTGGAAAGCACTTCAAGCACCTCAAGTCCATATTATTCCTTGTCATGATCAAGGAAGGACTATGTCTGGGCCCATTTATCACAAGTGCACCTTTGTGATAAATGTATCTTATCTCCCTTGGTCTGCAACCCAATGTAGGAGAAGTTATGTCCGATGTTGAAACATCAACACACCCTCTTAGCTAGGGAGGTATATTTCCATAGTAATACACAACTACTATCCAGAGACACGCAGTCTCCACCAGTGGTATAAAACCACCATAGTAGTAAAATATTTGTCACACATGGCACTCCCAGGTGGACTTCTAGAGGCTACTCCCTCTAGGAACACTTATTGTCAACTCCCCATAGTGTGAGACATCAAGGGTCAACTCCCTTGACATGTCCTCATTTTCTCTAAACATGGGATGATGGGATATAAGCCCAAATGCGCTTATTCCTTCTCGAATAAGTGTCCTCGCAGATCAACTCAACTCAATTCACAGAGGAGTACGATCTGGAGAAAGTTTGTCACACATGGCACTCCATGTGGACTTGTAGAGGCTACACCCTCTAGAAACACTAGGGTCAACTCCCATAGTGTATGACATCAAGGGTCAACTCCCTTGACATGTCCTCATGTGATCTCCACATGGGACATTGGATTATAAGCCCAACTGCACTTATTCCTTCTCGAATAAGTGTTCCACTTATCCCTTATAGGATAAGTGTCCTCACATATCAACTCAACTCAATTCACAGAGGAGTACAATCTGGAGAAAGTTTGTCACACATGGCACTCCATGTGGAATTCTAGAGGCTACACCCTCTAGAAACACTATGGTCAACTCCCATAGTGTATGACGTCAAGGGTCAACTCCCTTGACATGTCCTCATGTGCTCTCCACATGGGACGTTGGGTTATAAGCCCAACCACACTTATCCCTTCTCAGATAAGTGCCATCACAGATCAAATCAAATCAGTCACATAGGAGTACGATCTAGAGAATGTCTCAGGAAGCTAAAAACATCAACACTCCCTCTCGGCGAGGGAGGCATTCTCTGCCACGCCAAATCTGTCACGGAAGTACTTAAACTTCATCCTAGTTTGGTAATAACATCAGCAACCTACTCATCTGTAGGACGGTACTGAACCAATACTTCCTTCCTTTGCATCATATCTCGGATGAAATGGTACTTGATCTCAATGTGGTTCGATTTGTCATGAAACACTGGATTATCAGAGATCTTCACACAACTTTGGTTACCATAATGAATAATGGTGGAATCTAGCACATGTTCGGATAGATCTGCAAGGAGCTTGTGAAGCCACACTGCTTCACGAACTGTCATACTTAATGCAATGTATTATGCTTATGTTGTGCTCAACGCCACAGAAGTTCATTTCCTACTACACCAGAAAACCATGAAAGATCCCAAAGTGAAGCAACACCTGAAGATGCCCTTTCTGTCCATTGCGCTCCCTGCCTAATCAGATTCAATATATTCCTGCCATATCATATCAATACTATAAGTATATCTCATACCATGTTGAATTGTGCCTCGCAAGTATCTCAACACATGTTTCACAACAATCTATTGTGTCTATCTCGGTTGACTTATAAACTGGCTAAGTGCACTCACTGCATAGCAAATATTTGTTCTGGTGTTAACCAAATACATCAATAATCCAACCAGATGTCTATACAGAGTCAGATCAATTTCGTCATAATCGGAAGAAGACACACTTAGTTTCTTCAAATTCATCATCATTGGTGTAGTCACGGGCTTCAAGTTTAGTATCTCAAACTTTTTAAATATCTCAACTGTGTACTTCCCCTGACTCAAGAAGATCTCATCAGTTCTCTGCCACACCTCTAGTCCCAAGAAGTAGTGCATCATACCAAGGTCCTTCATCTCGAACTCAGAGGCCAACACATACTTGCATTCAATAATAAGGCTCTATGTACTGGTGAGGAATAAATCATCAATGTAGAAGACCAAAATCAGGGACTTACTATTAATTATATTGTAGTACGGGCTGGGATCGAAAACACTCATTGAAGCCCAAAAATCATCAGGTGTCCATTGATATTTTCATACCAAGCTCAAGGTGGTTGCTTGATTCCATACAAGGCCATCTTCAACCTGCACACATGAGACTCCTTCTCATGTATCACGAAAGCATCTGGTTGCTTGATGTATACTTCTTCCTTAATCTCTCCATTGAGAAAGGTTGTCTTTACATCCATCTGATGTATTCTCTAACCCATGGATGCTATAGGGGAAATAATCATCTGGATAGAAGTGTATCGAGCAATAGGATAAAATGTCTCCTCATAATATATTCCCTCCACCTGAGAGAATCCTCTAGAAACAAGTCTTTCTTTGTGCTTCTTGATGCTTCCATCGGCTATATGTTTGATCTTATAGATCCATTTGGAAGTCACTACAGACCTCCTTTCAGGTCTCAGAACAATATTCCACACATCATTCTTCATGATGGATTGATACTCCTCCATCATGGCATCTTTCCATACTAAATGCCTCCTCATAACATGAAGGCTCAGAATCAATGATGTGGCTCATAGTTGTAGCATAGCATGAATATATCTGAGGTATGTTTCTATCTCGAAAGGTACCACAAAGAGTTACATGTCCTTCTACCTCCTGCAGAGTCTGACGAGCCTATGCAAGTATCTTCCGACCTACTACAATATCTCTGGAAACATTAAGTGGAGCTACAGGATCAATGGGATTAACTGGCTCAACTGTCTTGAAAGGGAATGTAATCTTGGACCTTATTTTACATATAAAGGTTTCCTCATGAAAATAATGTCTAATACATATCAAGGTTCCCTCATGGACTCAATGTCTCACAAGACATATCGAGGTTCCCTCATGGAACCAATGTCCCCCAAGACATATCGAGATTGCCTCATGAAACCAATGTCTTGGTTCCTTCATCTGACCATTTGAGGCATGTCAAGATGAAGTCCACATTTACTCCTACTAGTCCATACAGGACCCTCCAGGGAGAATGTCTCATGATGTTGTCTCAAACATCTCTAGGACACATCGAGGTTCCCTCATGGAACCAATGTCCCCCAAGACACATCGAGGTTTCCTTCATTTGACCATTCTCACCAATTTCGATCGGATCCTGAAGGCTATCAAATGTGTATCAAATTTGCAGCTCTGGGCAGACAAAAACAATGTCGCAGGCACCTCATCCGAACAATGTCATATATCCATCTCAAGTGCACAATGCCTTTACATGCCTCCCACATATTCAGTATTCGTGGGACTCTTCAGTAGATGTCATTGTTATCCTCCAAGGTGTGATTCTTCCAGCAATGTTGTCACATGGGATAGCAACCCTGATTTGACTAATGGAACCACCTAAATTGTGGTGACCTCCACTTAGTTCACAAGAGAATTGTAATCGTAATGTTGATCTCATTCACCATCGGTAGCATATTTTACACAACCTGATCTGACAGTGAGATTTCCACTTGATACATATTTTGGAGCCATATAACAATAGTGGTGATCCAGCTGCAATAAATCATAGACATTCATGCTTGTTACCACTCTTTCTTCTCCATTGAAGATGAACTTGCTACCTACAGACCCATGTCAACATCACAAACTTCAAGAACCTAGTAGCTTCTTCCAACTCAGCATGTAGAACTAGTGAAGGCTTGCAATCTCAGCCAATAGTTTCTCTCTTGCGCTTCCATTGTTGAACCTGCAAGCCGAATCTTGAGAAGTATAGAGCCAAAGAAACCACATCTCCACTTTCATGTTCTCGCGTGGATTCAATGGATTTAACCGCACATGGGTTAATATATCAGTTAAATTAACAAGCCATTCCCCATATGTAGCAGTGCCTCTCAATGCCACGACAATGTCTCTGCGTCCAAGCCGCTTGATCTCCTTTTCATCGTCTAAAACTGCAATGTAGCCAGCTGGAATCATCCTCGCTATCGCCAAGTTCATAGAGTTTCTACTTAGGCTCTACTGGCCCAACGAGTTCCAATAGCCAACGCAACAAACAACCTTGAAACCCTCAGACATTTTATTCAAATGAGAGTGCGTCCCCTTGAACCACACGAACTACATCTCGCTTTCTCTAATCTAATCGCTAGCTCTTCAATTTGAGTGCTTTGATATCATATATCACTCTCCCTTATTCTCGCATCCGCACAAGTTATCGACGAGTTTCGTTCTCCAGTCATCGTCTAGATCCCTGAAAACTGCTTCTAGAAATTTCCATGTTTCTATTCGACGAATTTGCATCCAGAATAATTGAGCGTTCTGGATATATTAAGTGAAAACAGTTGTAACTTTCGTCAGATCCTGTCAAATAACAGGCTACGCCGAATTGTTAGAAATTATTTCCCAAATTCAAACGTAATGGATAATGGTAGAGAAGGTTAATTCTAAACGGATAAGTTCGACAGCATGATCCTTCAATTCTAAAAGATCAGTGACGGCTCGGCCAGTTAGGGTAGTCCATATCTCAAACCCTATCATGGTCGAAGCCAGCACATCTGAATTCTGTGTTTTTGTGCAATCCCTCGCTAGATGAAAGAGATCTTCAGCCTCGCATGATCGTGATCTCTGAATATTCTAAATATCAGGTGTTTGAGACATGTGAATGATACCATGTTGTTTTTCTTCCATTTACCTGGGCCTTCCTATGAGGGAGTGAGGCCCAGTCCTACTCTGATACCATGTTGGTTTTTCTTCCATATGAGATATGAGAGATATTCGATATATTATACCATAATGAGTGTTCCATATATAGGGAACATAAGGTGACCATCCATGAAAGGATGTGTCCCTTGAATAATCAATAACTACTTATTATTATCATTTACTTATTATATACTATATTTAATAATCAATAATAATTATATTATTAATTATTATCTTTAGAGAATGTCTTCCCGATGTTGTCCAAACATCAACACAAACTTGATTCATGCCATGCAGTGAATGTGTTTATTCATTTCATGAGTCAACCCATAAAGACTCACTAGACAACAACAAAACATGTATTGAGATATATACGAGGCATAGTTAGATATGGCCTGAGATATGCCTCCAGTGTGAACTTGAGTTTATAGGATATGCCAATTCAGATTGAGCAGAAAGTATAGTGGACCGGAAGAGCACATCCGTTTGATGTTCTACCGTGAAGGTTTCCATGGTTTCCTAATGCAGCAAGAAACAAAAATATTTGTGGCCTTGAATACCACAGAAACAGAGTATGTTCCATTGAGTATGCAAAGTAGTATAGCTTCACAAGCTTTTGACAAACTTACTTGACCATGAGATGGATCCTATGATGATAACCAAGAGTTGTGTGTAAATCTCCTTGAGAACCAAGTGTTTCCTGATGGATCGAAACACGATGAGATGAAATATCCTTATGAAAGAGATATGATGCAGAGGAAAATCATACACATGTAGTACCTTCCTACACATGAGCAGATTACAGACATTTTCACTAGAATAACTTGGTGAAAAATGCCTTCCTGGTTGAGAGGGAGTATTGATGACTCCAGCCAAAACAAAATGCAGAGTACATCTGTGTGAGACTTGGCATGATGAAGAATGCCTCCCTAGCTGAGAGGGAGTGTTGATGAATTCAGTTATGTGAGACATTCTCCATCTTACAAAAGTGTGAGATGTGGATCATTGCAGCTATGTGAGTCTTTCTCTCAGCTTACAAACCTGAGAGAAATCCCCTAATAAGGGTACATGGTTCCTACCTGAGACAGAGCTAGGAACGTAGAGATGACCTCCTCCATTCAAAGAGTTGAGAAGAACTCCAGATGATTATCCAGTGGGAAAGGCAATCTGTTGAGTTAGACGTGCATGTGGTTGAGCACAAGGTGAACGTGTGAAATCCCAAAGTGTTGGGTGCATCTCATGTGAACAGAAATGAAGATGATGTATTAGCCTCCTCTGAGTAGCAAAGTTGACGAGAAGACTCCAAATGATTATCCTATGTGAGACAGTGGGAAAGAAGATCTGTAGAGTGGACGTGCTTGTGGATAAGCACAGGTGAACGTGTGAAGATTCGGTTCTTCTGCGTAATGCAGCAAACCAGAGTTATGACATCCGTATGGATGAGCACTAGTGGGTGTACCATATCCTTTGCTATATATTTTTCAAGAGTCAGACCTGCCTGTAACCCTAATTGTTATGTAAAGGGTACAGGTCGGCCCCACCTTAATGTGATTAATAATAAATATAAAAGATAATTAATCTGGTTAATATTAATTATAATAATAATTATTATTATTATTATTATATGACTTAGAGAGGTCGGCCTTGTTTTGCCAATAGACACTTTTGTTGATAGGACAAGTCTAATATAAGTAAAGGAAGATTCTCCATTGTGGAATCATATCTTCCATGTGAGTTTGGAAATTTCAGCAAGTACATTTATTTGGGAAAAGTGTGCACCTCTCTTGGGCGCTATTCTTCTAGGGTTTGAGAACCCTCTTGTGTGCTAGGTCTTTCTTTGTGGTGAAGGTCTTTCTCTTGAAGAATATAGCGAAGGATTTGGCTGGGTTTTCTTCCCTTGTTGAGAAGGGTTTCCCAGGATACTTCTTGTGTTCTTGTGCATGGTGTTTCTTCTTGTGATCTTGGTTGCTGCAACATTCTTGTTTATGGTTAAGACAAATGAAAATTGAAATGAACTACATGCTTAACCTATGTTATTGAAAAATCAACAACATCACCATTCATTGTCAGTAGCATAGCATCATCCACCACACTAGCGTGGTCCATAGAGAACAATAGGTCTTGCTTCATGAGGTAACTAGTCTAATCTCATGGTAAGTGTCACTTTATTAATTGAAGCATTTGAGTATGTTTCAAAGGGTCCTTTCTTGATTATCGAACGTTTTCTTAGAAATTATACATTTTTCCTTATTTCACCTTAGTGGTTGACATGGTTTCCTAGTAAGTGAGTCACCCTCGGGAAAAGAGTGCTACTGCGGGGCCTCCTTGAAGGATAATTGTACCATTCCCACTCATACTTACCACTTTCCACACTTATTCCCCTATGTTTCCTCATCTTTTGGGTTTTAAGGTTCATTGACCCCAAGAAAGGCTTGTACCTCATTTCATGGGAAGAAGGCATCGAAGGCCCAAAGGTGTTGTAGCTAGCAATGTAAAATTCAAAATCCATAACCTATCCCTCTAGATGTTCTCCCTAGGGTCCTAAGAGCAATGAAATGCTTCTCCACAAAAAATAAAGGACCTTTAAAAACAAAATAAATGAAAATTTCATGCTTGATGGAGGAATGCATTGTGGTGTCCTTTAATTTCGAATGCATATGGAACTCAATGTGTTCTAACTTCAAGTGGCATCATGGTGCTCTTTTACTTTCCATTTCATATAGCACTTAGTGTTAGAACCATGAAAAATGAAAGGAAAATAAAGGGCTTGGAAAAATGTTGCATTGCCAATGAAGGGATGCAACACACCCTCCACAAAGGCACCCATAAATGAGACAATATGAGCCCTTGATATGCCAAGAACCCCATTCCCAAACGTACTACCCCAATCCACCTCATACTCACTGCATGGCCTATAGAGGGTCTTCTTGGGAAATATTCCTTGACTTTGGGATTGGCGTACCCAGTAGCGCACCATGACACCCCTCCCATATCTAAATTTGGAAAAGTTTATAAGGTCTTTGAGCATTTGTTTAATTTGAAAAGGGGGGAATTAATGCACTTGTTTAGGTGGTTGTTTTATTAAATGTGGCTTACTTGGCATGATTCATATGACTTGTGGACCCTTGGAGGGTGTATTTTCTTGTCTATACAGGACCTTTCTCGGTGAAAGTTTTTAATGGAGGTACTAAGCAACTTGGATCTGCATAGGGGCTTGAAATCCCACTGGATGGATGTTGTGCCTCACTCATTGGAGGCCTAGGATAATGAACATTGCACCTTGGGATATGTCTCTATCACTTGGAGAAGGCCCGAAAGCATGAAGGGAAGATGATGTCACCCTTCTATGCCCTAAATGTCCCTCTTTTGGAGCATGACGTCACAATTATAAGGTGAAAATTTTCCATTTTAGTGCACTTGGTGGTGTTGTGCGTTTGAAGCCCTGTTATCGCATGGATTGTAGGTTGGGAAAATCTCGAATCAATCTACAAAGGTGAGACAACTATGGGAATGCATACCCATTGTCACCTTAGATAGGTACTCCCCTCGCTTTAGAGATGATGAAATCACCTCAAGGGGGGGATCCTGGGTGACCCTAGGGGGATTGAGACGAAGGATGAAGAGATGTTGAGAGGAACCCCTTAGGTAAATTATGGACGAAGTATGAGGGCTTGGAAAAGAGTCTTGATGATGGTAAATGGTTTCCAAAAACTTGAGTACATGCACCAAACTGTTACACATGCCCGAAACAAGACAAACAATCGAGATACAAGCCCAAAACTTAAGTCGACAAGCAAGTGAAGCTTGTTGTCATATATTGCAGTAGTAAACAAGAATATATATCAGAAAGAATAAGAGATAGTTATTGTGGACTTAACAATCAAAAATATCAAATAGTTATTGGACAATAAAGTACTAAAACAATAGATAACTTTCTAATACTTAAGCATAAAATTTGGCAGTGAATTAAGGATGCTAGATGAAGTTAACAAAAAAGTATTATGGCATCCTTATAGTTGTATCAAAAAATTTCTACAGCAGCAATATTCAACCACCAAAAATTACAAGTAGACCACCCAAAAGATGCACAATGATTAGTAGATTATTATGGCAGCTTCTTAGCAATTTCTGACAGTTAAATAGTGAGTAAGAGAAAGAAATTTAAATGATTTTGTTGCGTCCATAATGGTTGTAACATAAAGTTATAACAGTAATAATATGTACTTGGATAAGCTAGATGCCCTAGTGGCTCAAGCAAGCTAAAAGCATGTAAAATTGATTCCACTTTAAACAATTGAAATATCTCAACAAAACACGTTATCCAACGCAACAATTTTGTTTCTCCAATGCAATTTTCATATTAGTGCATTTAATATATTGGGAAAATGGAGTCTTGGTTATAAGGGTTGGGTCCACAATATCTCTAGGGGTGTAGGCCCTTCTACTCCCTAGAGCATGCAAAACCAACAAAGCTAATTCTAGGAGGGTGTAAGCCCTTTTACTCCTCTTGGTGACCTTGCAAAAATGACTTATCATATAGAAAATAAGATGGACCTTGGTGGAGGGTGTATTCTCTTATAATCCTCAAAGGGTTTTAGACAATAATACTAGTGAAACAAGAAGAAAATACCAACAAGCACAGAAATTATCTTACCAATTCCACAAGATAGCAAGGAAAAAACCCTAGTTTACCAAGCAATTTCCTTCCACATGCAAAAGAACAAGTCTCCAAGAGGTGCAAACCACCTTAGATCCACAATATACAATAACAATCATCCAAGAAATGATGCACAAGAGAGAGATAATCCAAAATGCCCAATTAGGGCATAAATTTCATCCAAGTAGTCTTCTCTAATGAGAGAGATATGATAAAAATGAAATGAATTTGATGCTTATTTATACAAAACCTCTAAAAAGTGTTTGTCCACATTTAGTTAGGGTAAACCACAAAATAATGGGGGCGTCCCCCTTAATTTTTTCCCTTTACAACTTTAATTTGAAATTACACATTAAGAAACCCTAGAAATGTGATGTCACAGCCTAGAAGGGTGACGTTTTGGCACTTTATGGAAGTCGTTGGGTTGTTGAATGGATCGCTAGGCCTCCAAAGGCCATGTGTCCTCATCCCAAGTGTCCTCCTCCAATCAAACATGTCAAATCCTCAGCAAGCATCACCATCACAAACCCTAGCCCCAAACAAGACATTAATCCCAAAAGTGTAGTGTTTTGGCCTCCAAAGGCAAGTCGTTGGGCTTGTAAGGGATAGGTATCAGCCCCAAGGTCTTCTCTCTTTCCTTCAAAGGAAACATCCAACCTCGATCTTGACCCATAGTCAGGGTCATAGCATCCAACCTATGGGATTCCTGCCCCAATGAAGGCCCAAGCTGGACTTGTTCCTCCAAAACGTCCATCAGATAAGGTCCTGCAAAGAGTACGCCCTCCAAGGTTCTCAATTCAAATGTATCATGGCAAGTGAAATCACATTTAATACAAGATCCACCTTAGCATGCACATCAAAAATGTCCTCATCAAATTAAACAAGTGCTCAAAGACCCTATGCAATTTGCCAAGTTTATGTATGGGAGGGTTGACAAGGTGACCTATTGGGTAAGTCATTCCTTGAGTCAAGGAGTGTTTCCTAGGTGGACCCTCTCTAAGTCATGTGGAGAAGATGAAGTGGAAGGGGTAATACTTTTGGGCATGGGGTTCATGACATATAAGGGTTCGTATTGTCTCTTTTATGGGTGCATTTGTAGAGAGTGTGTTGCACCTTCGTTTTCAATGCATCATTTTTCCAAGCTCATTTATTTTCCATTAATTTATTAAAGTACAGAAAAATTGGGTACTCCCAATGGGTAACATAAATATTGGGGGGCAGTACCACAATGTCACTTGAAGGGAGAGGTACACGGAGTGCCATAGGGGTAAAGCAAAGGTTGTAACGCACTTGTGTAGATCCCTCAACAAGTGGGATGTGTATATAATATGAAATTGTTTCTTGCAAGTATTTGACTTTTTAGGAGAAACATTTCATCATTCTCAACACCTCTTTGGGCGAGCATCCAGAAGGTCAGTTTGGATTTTATCTTTTTCCAACTACATTCCCTCTGGGCCTTAAGCACCTTCTTCCCATGAAAAGAGGTACAATTCCTTCTTGGGTCAGTACACCCAAAATCCCAAAATATAAGGAGACAAAAAGGGGTGAAGTGTGAAAAATGGTAAGTATGATCGGGAATGGCGCGATGACTCATCAATGAGACCTCCTAGTAGAAAACCCATCCCCAAGGGTGACCACTTACTAGGGCACAATGTCAACCACCAAAGTGAAACAGGGCAAAGAGCATAATTTCCAAGCAGACGTTTTATAATCAAAAGCAGATTTAAATGTAACATACTCAAATGCCTCAAGTATTAAAGTGATACTTACCACAATACCTGACTTGTACCTCATGGATCAAGCCCCATTGTCTTCCAGAAGCAAGTTGATGTGGTGAATTCCATCATGATGAATTCAGGATTTGTGGTGGTGAATTATGTCTCTATCTATGCAAGTGGACGTTGTCAGTCATATGTCTCTCGGTATTCTATGTCTGCAACCTAAGGGCCTCGAGACATCATCTCCTTAGTTATCCACAGAAATTTGGGATAACATATGGCTCCTAGTTTGGGACATGTACTCGTCATAGAGTGCATGAGAACCTCAACATCTCCTGGTTAAACATGTTCCTACACTAAAACATCAAACCGTGAAATCTAGGGTGGCTCACTCACCCTTTTCGTAGATAATCCAAAATCAGAAATCCAAAAATGACAACTAATCTAGAAAAAGAAAAATTTGCATTTTTTCATATAATATGATGAAAGTAAAACATGTAAATCAATAATGCAAGTAGATCAAAAAGAAAATCAGAAAATAAATGAAGCTAAGCTACCATGAGAAATCAAGATGTAAATGCAAGAAAGCAAGATGAGCTACCTACTTACCTGGGGCATGGGCCCTGGAGAAGTCAAGTACCTTGAATGTAGGGTTGGATAAGAGACCCATCCATTGGTAATGGCATATTTCTCTCGTCCATGGCTGACAAGTAGTACTTCTCTTTCTCAAACTTCTTCTTGGTGATGTAAGGGCCAAGCCAAGAGTTGTTATTCTTCTGATCATATTTTGGCTTGCCCTTCCTCTTATCCCACATGAATGAAAAACTTCCTTCATTACAGTAAATGTAAGGTATATTCTCGATGTAGGGGTACGAAGGTGGCTCTTTGACTGCATATTTAATAGCCTTCTCACATTCTTTATCCCCTTTATCTTTTTCTTTCTTCAATATCTTGATGGACCTTGGTTCCTTCCCTTGAAATTTTGCTAACTTCTCCTTATATTCATGGGTCCTTGGAAGTAGTGTATTTATGCAATCATCATGCATGAAAGGTAGATCATAAGGATCATACTCAATGGGTAGCGGACCTTCACCAAAATCATTCTCATTGATGTAGTTAGGGTAATCCCACTCTATCACATGTTTCTTGTTTGCTTGTCAGTTGTAGATGAATTCAAAGGTAACATCCTCCATGGGGATATAAGCATGAGTGAGATCCATGCTAAGGAAACCTCCAAGAGTGGTGGCCCAACTCCTTGATAATAGCATGCCTCAAGCGTCTGGAACATTGATCACCACTATGTTTAGGAGGATGCTAATGTGAGGAAAATCCACCAAATAGAACTCTACATCTTCTATGAGACCATAAACCTCAACCTTCTTGGAATTGATACCACAAACATTTACATAGGGTCTATTCGTCTTGAGGCCAAGCTGCTTCATAACCTTTAAAGACATCACATTTGTTGAGACCCCAAAATCTAGCATGCAATTTTGCAAAATGAGATTATCCATCCCCAAAGAAAGGTAGAAGGGAGTGTTTGGATCGTTTTTCCATCCAAGGTACATGGTGTTCAATATTATCGGAGGATCCTCTGCCTCAGCTGGCACTTTCAGCAACTTCAATACATCTCTTCTTACAGAAGGGATTTTTCACATTTATGTCACTGGGACCGTCAAGTTTATTTTTCCAACCATGGTTGGGACATCTATATTCAATTGAATCTCTTTTGCATGTGTTGGTTTTGGAAGCAATTATCAAACTGGAGGTGGGGGTGGTAGAACCACCTTCTCTGTTGGTTGGGGGGCGGTTTGCTTTGGCTGATCTGAAGCTTGCTTTGTTGGTTGAGATGAGGTTTGCTTCTTTGAAGTCTGTGGAGGTAAGATAGCAATTTTATTCCTTCTTTCATAAGTCAAGATCTCACTCTTATTTAATTATTTCCTATGGTCTTCAGTCAATTGATTAAGCACTATGAGTCGGACTTCTCTATCTCCCCTTTCTCGAGCTTCATCAAGCTATTCCTATGTATTATTTGTGGAGTCTTCATCACCATCATATTGAAAGGAAAAGATTGTATTTATGAAGTTGATACTATCAGGAAAGGCTTCTTCTCATCTTGGACATTCTTCATCTGGATGAGGTTCTTGGTAGGGAGAACAACATGGTAATTCCTCCAAGTTCACCATCCCAACAGGGTTCAGTGTGTCAGGAGCCTTTTCCTCTTGTTGAGGTTTTTCCTTCCAACCTATGAGTTCTTTCCTAATGAATGGGTGCCTTGGAGCAGACTAATTCCTTTCCAAATTTTTCAATTGGCTCATAACCTAATTTTGAGTCTGGAAAAATTGAGTATTCATCTGATCAAGATTTTGAGCTATGAGAGCAATTGGATCTGGTGCATTGTTTGTAGTTTTTTTTGCTTTTGGTTCTGCTTTGGCACGAGGATGCTGAAAAGGATCGAACTTGGGGCACATAATATTCTCCTCAATGTATGCATTGTACTCTTTGGCTTCTGTCAAAGTACGGGGTTTCTTGTCCCTTAGGATGAAACTAAACTTCCCTTCGAAGGCATTGACATAGAGAAGACAGACAGTTGTTGCGGTAGGGCACAAAACCTGGGGGATTTGGCTATGTAGTTTATCAAATCTAATCTCAAACTCACTCAGTGTCTCGTTCTCCTTTTTCCTTGTTTGGTTGAACTGATTCATTAGCATTCTGCTATCTCTCTTCAATGACCACCTGCTTTTGAATAACTTAGCAAAGTCTCTATATGTGGTGAGGGGATTATCGAGTAATCAATCAAACCACCGTTGGGAATCTTCAGTGAGGGATGTTGCTAGCAACTTCATTGCAACATCCTCATGTTCCACCCCTTTATTTTGCATGTCTCAACCAACGAAATGTAGATGTTGTTATGTGATGATTACACTGTTTCTAGAAAACTTTGGAAACCATTTGTTGATTTCTTTAGGCATGGCATTGGGATATCCAGTGATGGTCGCCATGTTCAAGGGATTATAGAGATCATTTTCCCAAGAACGATCTATTGGCACAAGTGGGAGATTGCTATGAAAAATTTGCTTGACAAGGGGGGAACGGAAATGAGGGTTTCTTCGGTAAGTTTTGGAAGGTTTTAATCTTCCAGGGGGAAGGGTCTTTCGGGAAGAAATATTTTGGGATGGTGGAGTCACCAGATGAACTTTAGCTCATCAAGGAAGGAAAGGGAAAGGGAACTTCCCTCGAGTGGATTCACCGAGAAAGCTAGGGGAAAAGGATTTGGGATCAAATCTTTCCAAGATGTTGTTGGGCACGAAAGAGGATTCAAAATCTTCCCCGGCAACGATGCCAAAATGTTATCGCAGGGATTGTAGGTTGGAAAAATCCCAACCCAATCTACAAAGGTGAGACAACTAATATGGGAATACCTACCCACGGTCACCTTAGATAGGTACTCCCCTCGCTTTAGAGATGATGAAATCACCTCAAAGGGGAAATCCTGGGTGACCCTAGGGGGATTGAGAGGCAGGATGAAGAGATGTTGAGAGGAACCCCTTAGGTCAATGATGGAAGAAGTATGAGGGATTGGAAATTAGTCTTGATGAAAGTAAATGGTTGCCAAAGAAATGAGTACCTACACCAAAGTGTTACACCTTCCCGAAACAAGAAAAACAATCGAGATACAAGCCCAAAAATCAAGTGCACAAGGAAGTGAACCTTGTTGTCCTATATTGTAGAAGTAAAAAAGAATATATATCATCAAGAATAAGAGCTGGTTACTGAAGACTTAACCATAAAAAAAATTCAAATATTTGTTGGACAATAAAGTACTAAAACAGTAGATAACTTTCCAATACTTAAGCATAAACTTTGACAGTGAATTAGGGGTTGCTAGATGAAGTTATCAGCAAAGTATTATGGAAGCCTTATGTCTGTAGAAAATAATTTCTACATCAGCAAGATTCAACGACCAAAAATTACAAGTATACCACCCAAAAGATGCACAATGATTAGTAGATTATTATGGCAGCTTCTTAGCAATTTCTGACGGTTTAATAGTGACTAAGAGAAATAAATGTAAATGAGTTTGTTGTGGCCTTAATGGATATAGAATAAATTTATGACAATGATAAGATGTACTTGGATAAACTATATGCCCTAGTGTCTCAAGCAAGCTAAAGGCATGTAAAATTGATTCCACTTTAGGAAATTGAAATATCTCAACAAAACATGTTATACAATGCAACTATTTTGTTTCTCCAATGCAATTTTCATATTAGTGTCTTTAATCTATTAGGAAAATGGAGTCTTGGCTATAAGGGTTGGATCCACAATATCTCTAGGGGTGTAGACCCTTCTACTCCCTAGAGCATGCAAAACCAACAAAGGTAAGTCTAGGAGGGTGTAAGCCCTTTTACTCCTCCTAGTGACCTTGCAAAAATGACTTATTAGCAAATAAGATGGACCTTGGTGGAGGGTGTATTCCTTATTCTCATTCAAGGGTTTTAAACAAGAATACTAGTGAAACAAGAAGAAAATACCAACAAGTGAAAAAAATATCTTACCAATTTCACAAGATAGCAAGGACAAAACCCTAGTTTACCAAGCAATTTCCTTCCACATGCAAAAGAACAAGTCTCCAAAAGGTGTGCACCACCTTAGCTCAGCAATATACCATAACAAGCATCCAAAAAATGTTGCACAAGAGAGATAATCCAAAATTCCCAAGTAGGGCGCAAATTTATGCCAAGTAGTCTTCTCTAATGAGAGAGCTATGATAAAAATGAAATGAATTTGATCTTTATTTGTACAAAACCTCTAAAAAGTGTTTGTCCACATTTAGTTAGGGTAAACCACAAAATAAGGGGGTCATCCCCCTTAATTTTTCCCCTTTATAACTTTAATTTGAAATTACACATTAAGAAACCCTAGAAATATAATGTCACATCCTAGAAGGGTGATGTTTTGGCACTTAATGGAAGTTGTTGGGTTGTTGAAGGGATCGCTAGGCCTCCAAAGGCCATGTGTCCTCATCCCAAGTGTCCTCCTCCAATCAAACATGCAAAATTTTCATCAAGCGTCACCACCATCACAAAACCTAGCCCCAAACAAGACGTCAAGCCCAAAAGTGTAGTGTTTTGGCCTCCAAAGGAAAGTCGTTGGGCTTGTAAGGGTTAGGTGTTAGCTCCAAGTTCTTCTCTCTTGCCTCTGAAGGAAATGTCCAACCTCTGTCTTTCCCCATAGTCAGGGTCATGGCATCCAACCTATGGGCTTCGTGCCCCAATAAAGTCCCAAGTTGGTCTTGTTCCTTCAAAACGTCCATCAAACAAGGTCCTGCAAAGACAGATGAGTGCACCCTCCAAGGGTCTCAAATCAAATGTATCATGGCAAGTGAAATCACATTTAATACAAGAGCCACCTAAGCATGCACATCAAAAACTTCCTCATCAAATTAAACAAGTGCTCAAAGACCCTATGCAATTTGTCAAGTTTAAGTATGGGAGGGTTGACAAGGTGACCTATTGGGTAAGTCGTTCCTTAAGTCGAGGAGTGTTTCCTAGGTGGACCCTCTCTAATTCATGTAGAGAAGATGAAGTGGATAGGGTAAGACTTTTGGGCATGGGGTTCATGACATAAAAGGGTTCATATTGTCTATTTTATGGGTGCCTTTGTAGAGGGTGTGTTGCACATTCGCTTTCAATGCATCATTTTTCCAAGCCCATATATTTTCCATTAATTTATTAAAGTCGAGAACAAATGGGTACTCCCAATGGGTAACATAAAGCTTGGGGGGCAGTGCCACAATGTCACTTGAAGGGAGAGGTACACAGAGTGACATAGAGTTAAAGCAAAGGTTGCAATGCACTTGCGTAGATCCCTCAACAAGTGGGATGTCTATATAATATGAAATTGTTTCTTGCAAGTATTTGATTTTTTAGGAGAAACGTTTCATTGTTCTCAAGACCTCTTTGGGCGAGCATTTGGAAGGTTAGTTTGGCTTTTATCTTTTTTCAGCAACAAAAAGGGGTGAAGTCTAAAAAATGGTAAGTATGATCGGGAATAACACAATGACTCGTCAAGAAGACCTAGTAGCAAACCCATCCCCAAGGGTGACCACTTACTAGGGCACAATGTCAACCACCAAAGTGAAACAAGGAAAAGAGCATAATTTCCAAGCAGACATTCTATAATCAAAAACAACTTTAAATGCAACATACTCAAATGCCTCAACTATTAAAGTAATACTTACCACAATACCTGACTTGTACCTCATGGAGCAAGACCCATTGTCTTTCAGAAGCAATTTGATGTGGCGAATGTCATTGTGATGAATCTAGGATCTGTGGTGGTGAAGTGGGTCTTTGTCTGTACAAGTGGACTTTGTCAATCATATGTCTCTCGGTATTCCATGTTTGCAACCTGAGGGCCTTGAGACATCATCTCCTTAGTTATCCCCGAAAATTGGGGATAACAAGCCCCACTCTCTTGCTTGATTGGGGGATGACATGGCACAATTCTAGCGTGATGTCTTAGCCTTTGGAGGCTTATCTTCACACATGCCACCTTGGAGGAGAGTTTTATGGGCTCATCTGCCATCTTTTTGTTATTTTTGGTCATTTTGTAGTCTATGTGGGCAAAAAGGGCAAAATGATTTACTAATTAAGTATTGTAACTTTGGTTTTAGCCTAAAATTATGGATTTAATTGTAATGTGGACAAACTATGACTTGGGTTTTCCTCTATAAATAGATGCAAGTCATTTGTCACTTGGGTATAACTCATCAATTCATAGTATTACTCTTGGACTGAAATTTCAGCCCTCTTGGACAATTTGCTATCTCTCTTTTTCTTGTAAAAACGGATGCAACTCTTGTCTATTAGAACAATAAAGGCTAGTGAATTCTCTTGATGGTGTTTCTTTGGCAAATCATTGATGATTCTTGTTAGTAAGGTTTTTGCATGCTATGTTTTGGATTTGGTGAGTAATTTCTGCAATTTATTGTTGTCTTGCTTGTTTAAATTCAAGAAAAATATCTTAAACCCTAGGAGGAGTAAAAGGGTTTACACCCTCCAACAAAGACTATTCTACTTTGCTATTGAAAACCTGCAAGGCTTGCCACAAGGAGTAAGAGGATTTACACTCTGTTGCAAGGCTTGGCTAGGGTTTGTTTTTTCTAGGAAGGAAAAGGGTTTACACCCCTAGAGAAATATTAAACCCTAGTTCATCTTGGATTCCACACTATATGATTGGGAAGGATTGTTGATGGGTTTTATAAGGGTTTAACTCTCAATAAAAATCTCTTCTTCTTTTGTTTAGTTTTCCTTCCAAGGAAGAGACTCCATTCACCCAATAATAAGGCACTAATCTTTGCATTGGAGATTGTTAATTGTTGCATTGGTAAACGTGAAAATTGATGGTTTGGAAATTGCTCAAGTTGGATTTGAATTTTACATTGTTTAGACTCTCTTATGCTTCAAGGGCATCTTGATTGGTCAAGTGGTTAGTTTGTTGTAATAAACATTAAGCTACAACCATTAGGGTTGCAACAAAACACTCTTTCTCATACAATTTCTCCATTTTTCTACCGCTAAAAATTGTTTGTAAGTTGTGATAATCAATCTATTGTTAAAGGGATAACGTTTGGATAGTTTATTTGTTGATTTTAGTGGTTAGAATTTGTTGTTGTAGCAAAAGTTTGCTACAGCCATAGGGCTGTCATAATTATTTTCTGATAACACTATTTTACATCCCTCTTTTGACATCAAAATCTTGGAAAATTGTCTACTAATTACAAGCTTTCTTATCCAATATCGCATGCTAATTTTGATGGTCTAATTTTCCGCTATTATAATTCTATTGTTGTTGATATATCATTGTTATATGCTACAATTTTGGGACAACAAGGTTTCTTGTTTATTTCCCTCTTGTCTCGCGCTTATTTCGTCATATATTGTCTTCTTTTGAGTTGTCTAACATCTATTTTGTAGGTACTATAAATTGGAAGCCCTTTCCTTGACTTGCATTCATTCTCCATCAAGCCTCAAGATCCTTTAAACGTGACCTATAGGGGTGGTTCCTTTAGCTCTTGGATTTTTCCCTTACAATCCCCCTAGGGTCACCCGGGAAGCCCCCCTTGTATTGGACTTGTCCATCACTAAAACGAGGGGAATATCTATTGAGGTGATAGTGATAAGTGTCCCCAATTGTGTCGCACACTTGTTGTTTGAGTTGGGCTTTGCCCAAACTACGAAGTGTGTGATAACAGTCACTGCTCTCGTGTTGAAGTTGCTAGACTTTAAGCAATCATTTGAAGTGCATATGGACGCATCAGACTTTTCCATTGAAGGAGTTTTAACATAGGAGGGACATTTGGCTTCCTTTGAGAGAAGAAAGCTCCAAGATCGCAAACAGAGATACCCCGTTCATGAGAAGAAGATGATTGCATTGGTAAATTGTTTGCAAACTTGGAGACACTACTTGTTGGGAAAGTCGTTTGTTGTGAAGACAGACAATGTCGTGACAAGTTGCTTCACGACGCAGCCGAAGTTGTCACCCAAGCAAGCAAGGTGGCAAGATTTCCTCGTAGAATTTAGCATGACCATTGAGTATAGGCCAGGCAGGTTGAACGTTGTCGTGGATGCCTTGACAGAAAGGCACAACTCGTTGTCCTAGAGGAGAAAGATGAGTTGCCTACATCAGGGGGCAATCAAACTCATGTCGGGAAAGAGTTGCACAAACAGGTCAAGGGTGGGTTAGAGCATGATCACACAACGAAGAACATTATGAAGCAAGTGAAGGGGGGGGAAACGCGGAATTTTTGGCTATGCAATGGACTGTTGTACTTTGGAGAGGGAGTCTATGTCCCTAAGTCATCCAACCTCATAAGGGAACTCGTGAAGGAATGTCATGACTCGCCCTAGGCTGGCCACCTAGGACAGTGGAGAACAATGGCGTTGTTGGAGCACGGATAATTTTTGGAGAGGATGAAACAAGAAGTGGAGGACTACGTTCCACTTGCCTTATATATCAACAAGATAAGATGGACACCAGAATGAGAGTAGGGCTATTGCAACCTTTATCGATTCTGAAGAGACAATGGACGAGTGTCTCGATGAACTTCATCACACATCTTCCGATGGTGCAGGGATACAACGAGATTTTGGTTGTGGTGGATCGATTCTCCAAGTATGTTGTCTTCGTCGCGACGAAGATGCCTTGCAGTGCGGAAGAAGTTGTGAAGTTGTTTTTCAAGCACAATGAGGTATTGGGGTCTTCCTCTAAACATTGTGTCGGACAGGGATGCAAGGTTCACGAGTAAGTTTTGGACTACATCTTTCAAGCTTGTGAGGACGAAGTTGTTGAAGAGTTCAGCGTACCATCGATTAACAAATGGGAAAACCGAACGAACAACGCACTTCTGGAGGCCTACTTGTGGCACTATGTACAGATGGATTAGATGAATTGCGTGGGACTTGTTGAATGTTGCCCAGTTCAACTACAACCTACAAAAGAGTTCAGCGACAGGATACAGTCCATTCAAGTTGACAAACGAACAACAACCCACAACTCCTCATTTTGTGACACAACGCTACCATGGGATGAATCATCAGTCGTGGGTTTCGTGAAGAGTTGGCAGGATCAGTTGGAGATAGATCACACACACTTGACTAACACAGTAGACAGAATGAAGCAGTGGGAAGATTGCAACAGACGTGATGCAGAATTCCAAGTAAGAGAGTTGGTCTAACTCATGTTGAGCAGAGATCAGTTCTCACCACCTAAAGGGATGGCTCCATCTCTTGTGTGGAGGTATGAGGGACTGTTCAAAGTTCTTGAGAAGATTGGAAACGTCACCTACAAATTGGAGTTGACGTTCCACATGCAACACATTCATCATGTCTTCCACGTTAGACAATTGAAGTCATGCCAGAGGGACCTGGATGACCCAAGTCGAGTTGAGCCATCTAGAGCATCGACCATGGTTGCAGATAAGCGAGAGTTGGAGTTAGAGAAGATTTTGGCGCATCGCATCTTGGGACGAGGCAGAGGTCGAGTGCATGAGTACTTCGTTGATTAGAAGGACAAGCTTGACGAAGAGAATAGTTGGGAGAGATATGAGTCCTTATAGAAATATGAGGACATGATTCAAGAGTTTGACAGAGGTCACTACGGATCGCAAGTGGTACGAAAGTTGTTGGGACAGCGACAAGTTTAGTGGGGGGAAATGTAAGGCCTTTCAGGACACCCATCGAGCACACACACTCCTTGGGCATATTCGGAAACGAAACAGATGAAGAACACAAGGGGGAAACGATCAGATGGGTGAATGGAGACTTTTGGGTGTGGGCAAGAGCACCTTGGGGCACGATGGTGATGTGCAATCCCAAGGAGGCACACACATTTCTTCTCTTGCAACGGACGACGAAGACTTGGGTTGCATTTGGGCAAGGGCGAGGCAACTTGGGAGCACACCCAAGTAGTGGACCTGCCTGCCCTTGGCAACATGGGCGCACTAGAGAGGTTGAACAACCCCATCGGCATACCCATGAGAAGTCAAGAGGATCAGTGCAAGGAAGAGCACAAGACGAGGGGTGTGCACTAATCCAAGAGAGATGTCAATTAATGTGTGTGCGGGCTTGGATGGGGGCATTGGGTCCACAGAGGGGCATGACGATTCAAGTGAGTGTGGGTTCGTGAAGGGACGCAACACACCCAAGAGACATGACATTTCGCACAACTGACTCTTGGAGTCCATATAAGAGCAAGGGCGCACAACCAAAGGATAGCATGAAGAACAAGTGAAGACAAGAGACATGGAGCTCTGAGGCTAGGTGCACAAGTGGAGCGCACCTCAAGCTAAGGCAAAGATGAACAACAAAGGGAAGTCTTAGTGTGACATAACCACAGGTCTAGACAGTTATGATGTATAACGCTGAGTCATGAGACTTTGCCCGTCTATGTAACTGGGACAGTAGTGCCCTCTTTGTAAAGTTTTGTTTCTGTTTCGCAATATAAATAAACGACACCGGGTATTAGGCACCGTTGGTGTCGCCTGCACTATATTTGTCTCTTTTTGCTCCGCATGTTTTATGTTGTATGCCAAATTGATTAAGTGTTAAACAATGTTAACAAATGTCTATGTATACAACTGAGTTGCATAGAAGGATGTGACTCGTCTGAAGCCTAGAACAGAGTATGGCTATGCTCTAGGTGAAGAGGCGTAGTCCAGGTGAAGTAACGTTGGTCGAGCCAAGTTGCCATGGGAGAACCACTATTGTGCCGCACATCCACGAGATGCCAAGGTTGGACTTGGGCATGATTCTTAGGGGCGTGACAACAACCACCATAGTTTTCTTTTTGTTCTTTGTTATTTTCTTCACATTGGTGTAAAGAGATTTTTAGGGTTAAATGCATCTGGTAGAATGATTTTCATCCTTCACTTGGAAAAAAATACCTTACGAAAGTTTAACTATATTGTATAAAGAAGAAAAATGCTTGCTATCCAAAACAAAATAATTCTAAAGATTTCAATGCCCAAAATAATTTAGAAAAACACAATCATTAATTAATATTTAAAAATTCTTGAACAGGAAGCTATCAAATGTCTTGGTCTCAAGCCACCCAAATCTCACTCTAACCTGTTGAATTCTTGTCAAGCCCCAACTCATTTTTTCTTGACTCTTTACTATTGTCTGCTTGAAGCTCCAACCGAACTAATGAACTTCAAGGCTCTAACACTTGCAAAATAACACTCTTAAGCCTGCTCACGGGCTACTTGTTTTAAGGCAACTACCATAAACGGAGAAAAATACATGAGATGTTAAACAAGAATTGGATTTGGTAGATGATAAATCTATCCCCGTACATAGAAGTGTAGGTTTCTCGCTGTTGGGCAATTGATTTTTCCCTTACCTGTAATAGAATGTGTTCATCCTGTTTTGTTTGAGTTTGTTATGGTTTACAGGTGTTGTTTTAGGTTTAGTGGGAAGGGATAGGGTTAGATAGGGCTTTCTGTATTAAAGTTTATAACTAAAAGAAGAAAGAAGTAAACACTGGAAATTGTTGATATTTCAAATATATCTAGAAACTGCCTTGGTGGTTTTGGGAAATTGCTGAGGCATTTCCATCCTTCTGAGAACGTCCCAAAGGCCATTTCTGTCACGGGGAGGGTTTTGAGAAACTGGAAACATGTTCAATACCAATCAGAAAAGGTTTTCTGGATTTTTACATTTGGAAACTTATCATGGTTTGGAAAAATAAAATTATGTACAATCTAAAAACTTTATCATAGACAATTTTTTCATTAAGGAGGTGACATGATTGCCATTTCTTTCTTCCATGAAGTCAGTGTTTCTCCCTATATTGTCAATCAAATTCATTTTTTAATATCCAAATAATACATGACCTCCTTTGATTTTAAAGGTACCAATCACGAATTGAACAGAACCCAAGTGTCCAAATTGCAAAAATGGTACTATTCTTGTAAGAGGCATATAATTTTATACATCCATGTGACGTGACACTAAAATGGATGGAATGCAGCAAATTAATTACCAGTGGACAGCTCTTTCCAGGTGGCTTCAGACCTAAATTTTCTATTCTTGAAGGCCTCATAAAAACTCAATGGTAGCATTTTGAATCCATTTGAAATTTAGACACATCCCTAAACATATAAGCACAATACCAATAATAAATCCTTTGGAAACAATCAAGCAAAAAAAAGCTTTTGGAAGCTTAGATCTCATATGAAAATATTACAAGATAAAACAAAATCCATGAAATGAAATAGCAGACAGCTCCATTACAGCGTAAGAAAGATCCCAACTATAGTTATCATTTAACACTGTCAACACCATCTAGGACATCCTGCATGGCAAATTGGAGAAACTTCATGAACAGAGTGATATAAACGGCAGCTAGAATTTGGGAATTATGTATATATTGTCTGTATGTTCATTTAAAAATATGTATAGAGAAGAACCATAATCAAGTACATATATCACTTCCCATACTAAAACAATAACTCTGATGTCTATTGGTTCGTTGGAGAAAAACAAACTAGGGTTACACATTAAATCAACCACCAAAGCTGTACAGGAAACCAGCGCTAGTGGATTCTCATTGAGAGCTTATAGTTAGGAAGATGGCGTAGATTTTAATCTATACGGTGCCTTAATCTACGTTTGTCCAAAAATGGGTTCAAAGTCATATATTACTTCCTTACAACTGTCCAAAAGGATATAATAATATTTATTCTTACACCTCATCTTCATGAAGCAACATATTTGGAATACCCTTGTTGACTGGAAATCGCCTCCCAGTTTCAGGGCAAATTAGGGCACCTTCTTCTAGGTGCAATTCTAACAGAGCATGATGAAACCTGTGCAAGAAATCATCATTTTCAAGCATAGTTGCATCCGCTTGTTCTGGGAGATCATTGTCATCCATCTTCTTTGCTGCGTCGTGGAGAGCCTTCCATTCAATCTTTGGGAACATATGCTTCAAGAAATCAGGATTAAATGGAACCTCCTTCGCCACAAAATTCTCAACTTCCAACTCCAAGGGAAACCCCTTCGTCACTCCTCTAATGTTACAAGACAGCATATTGTGTGTCAAAAGCCTCATCTTCACCAATTCTGTGAACCGTGAAAAAAGGGGAGTCTCCCAACCAAACTAGCACCTGCAGCACCAAATGTTACACAGAAATTGAACAATATGGAAAAAATAGATCGTAACTCTGCTTGAAAGTCTAAATTTGTCATGATTTCCAAATAAGCTTACAAATTTATTCCTGTTTTATTAATTATGTATCAAATTTGAATATTTTCATAAGAAATATTATATCCCTGTTTTATTATTATTCCTGTTCCTTTAATTGTAGCTAAGTTTAAAATGCCATTCCATTTTATCAATCCAATTTACTGTGTCCTCGTTATGTTATCAAATTTGAGTAGCACTATTTTATCAAATTTTACATGCAATCTAAATTTAAATAAGGAAAATCTCCATGCCCTAATCTCTTAAGCTCAACCAATCCGATAAAATTTTCTAACTTTTAAACATAATCCTTTGCATCAACATTTCACACCTACTTTAGACTGTATTTTCTCAGAAAACCATTTCAATCACTAATTGAGCATTTAGAAAAAAGGTGTAACTATGATATAAATTTTGAAGTTTCAATTGATGAATTGCCTCTGACATATCTTTAAATTAATCGATTTAAAATATATGTAGGCCAAATTCTACTACCAGACAGAAAACAGCAAGAAACGAACCTTAGAACCAGTGACCCAACACAACTGCTTATAATTCACCCAGGATTGCTCCTCAGCCAAATTTCACCACTAAAAGAATGCCAAAAATACTAAAACCCCTGCTCAATTTTTACTGCCATAATACATAACAGAGATCAATATAGACAAAATAATCATATAAAATTTCACCACTGAAAGAACGCCAAAAATATTAAAACCCCTGCTCAATTTTTACTGCCGTAATACCCAACAGAGATCAATTTAGACAAAAAACAATCATATAATATAAAGCATGAACCGCAACATCTAAACAAATCTCAGACCAAATTTCAATGCCTTGAAATACCTAACGATTAAAAAGTCAACAACATAGGCTTAAAATGCCAACAAAATTCCCTTCCTATGAGCATGTAAAATTGATGCCAGATCTGGAATCATCCAATCAAATCCTAACAAAGCCTAATCTGCCTAAGTTCTTCACAAAAGAAAAAAAATATCATAACAGAAAGCAAAAACTGCAAATCTGAAACCTTAAAAAAAACATACTTTGGATCCAAGCCACCTGCATTATGCTTTGCTGTGAGAACGTGGTCGGACCTCAATTATTGTAAAATATAAATGTCAAACCCTTTGCTTTTGGATTTGCATCTGTTGTGATGCAGGCCTACAGAAATATGTAGACAACAAAAATAAACTACAAATTCTTACTTCGTTTTCACCTGATCAAGTCCCCTCCTTTTATCTCCATTTATTATTTTATATATTCTGGGTGTTTTATTAATAGTGTTTAGTATAATTTTATATTGTATGGTGTACACTGTATACAGTAAATTAAAATAATACATGTGCGAAAATAAAGGCATGTGAGCCTTGAGGAGGCAATATAATTTGTACAAAGATCTCTATTGAGGTGGTGTGGTTCTCTAAAGGAAGCAAATTATGGAAAGATGGCCACATTATGAAATTCCATGCGTGGGACTAGTTTCATGTATGGGTTGTACCAAGGGAGCAATGGGTTAAGTTCCTTTTTTCACTGCCTCACACAACAGTGCAGTGTTTTGTGTGTTAGCTCTTTTTACATTTTGCCTTTTTCACTC
>ML816703.1:41918-83137 GCA_009831015.1 Picea engelmannii | reverse complement strand
TGTTATAATGGTTAAGTTATTAATTGAAAAGATTGAGTTGTAATTAGGTGTTTATATTCTATGTCACAACTTTCTCCCAATTTCAACCTTGAGGTTAGAAATTTTACCAATGTATAGAAGTTTTGAGGTTAGTTGAGGTTTGCGTAACTTTATTGAAGTTGGTTGAGTCTATATCTCAAGTTCATAACCCTATTGAGAGTTGATAGCTCAAGGTTATCTATTTTAGAAGTTTCTAAGTCTTTCATAACATTGTTTATGCTTATTGACATTGATTTCTTAGTATTTACTATTATTTTTCATTTTAAAATTAATAATGTTGGTGTATAAAAATATTGTTATAATGGTTCAATATATTAATTGTATAGGTTGGGTTGGAATTAGGTGTTTAGCTTCTATATCAAAACTTTTTCCAAATTAAAGAAGTTTTGAGGTTAGTTGAGGCTTGTAGAACTCTTATGGTAGTCTATAGTTCAAGATCATAACCCTCTTGATTGATTCCATATCTTAATCTTATTAATGTTTTTAGTGTCGATGTTTATAATAAGATTTTATTTATGTTTATTGATATTGATTTATTAGTATTTAATGTTATATTTCATTTTAAAGTTAATGTATATATTCATATATAATATTATTATTATTGTTTATATATTTTATTTCAAAAATTATATAAACACATAAAAGTTGATATTGTTGGTGTATACAAATTTTGTCATAGTGGTTCAAGATATTAATTGAATAGATTGAGTTTTAATTGGGTGTTTAGCTTCTATGTCACAACTTTGACCCAATTTCAACCTTGAGGTTAGAAATTTGGGGAAAGAAAAGAAGTTTTGAGGTTAGTTGAGGTTTGTAGAACTTTATGGCACTTGAGTGACAATATAGCTCAAACTCATAACCATATTGATTAAGTCGATAACTCAAGCTTATCTAGTTTTATAGTTTCCATGTCTATTATAACATTTTTTTATGTTCATCGATATTAATTTCTTATTGTTTAATGTTATTTTTAATTTTAACATATTATATATATAAACAAACCTAACGACTAAATCTCATTTCAAAATTCCATGTCAAATGTGATTTAGTTTAGCTTCTTTAGTTATGTTGTGCGTATGTTTTCTTTTGCAAAATATGCAATAGTGGTGTTGTTATAGTGACTTTGAATGGTTTTTTACTTTTTAGTCTGTATTATTAGAACACATTTTTAGAGATCTAGAGGTCCAGTCTTGTTGAACAACTCTAAAATAACAAATGATCTTCTATTGTAACATCTAATAATGTAGAGAGAAAATTCTCCTTACATCATAATGGGTGAACCTCTCTCGTGAATGAAATCGATGTTATTCTTTTGTTCCAATCAGAGCATCTAGATTGTATTATCTGTGTTTATATTATGTTTCTATCATTTCCTCTTTGATGTTTACAAGTAGTTTGTGTTTTTGTGTGCATTCTTGATCTATATTGAAGATCAATTGGTACGAAAGCATGGTTATGTTGGACAAACGACCGCACCTCTCGTGAACTAGGGGTGTTTGACGAACCGCCGCACCTCTCGTGGACTAAACGCCACACTGGGAACATGGGACTAACCGTCCACCCAAGGTGATGTTGCTGTAACACCTACGGGTTTTGGTGTAGTGGAAAATATTAACATGATATCGGAGCCTTGGCCCAGGTTCAATTCCCTCGAGTTACGTCAGAGGGGTGTCTTGGACTAACCGCCGCACCTCTCGTGAACTAGGGGTGTTGTACTAACCGTTGAACCTCTCGTGGACTAACCGCCATGTCGGGAACATGGGACTAACCGCCCACCTAAGGTGATGTTGCTGATTTGGAATTTTACTAACACCTGTGGGTTTTGGTGTAATGGAAAATATTAACAAGTTATTGGCATATTCTATCTTGGTATCTGTACTTAGACAAAAGTTCGAAAATCTTAACAGGATAGCTCTACTCAGAGTTGCAATACACCTCCTCATGGATTTTTGTTAGATATCCCTATTCACAGGGCTCAGTACATCATTACGTCAGAGGGGGGTCTTGGACTAACCTCCGCACCTCTCGTGAACTAGGGGTGTTATACTAACCGCCGAACCTCTCGTGGACTAACCGCCACGCTAGGAACATGGGACTAACCGCCCACCCAAGGTGATGTTGCTGATTTGGAAGTTTACTAACACCTATGGGTTTTGGTGTAATGGAAAATATTAACAGGTTATTGGCATATTCTATCTCGGTATCTGTACTTAGACAAAAATTGGAAAATCTTAACGGGATAGCTCTACTCAGTGTTGCAATACACCCTCCTCATGTATTTTTCTTAGATATCCCTATGCACAGGGCTTAGTACATCATTATTAGGGTCTTTAGTGTTCCCCATTCATATTTCTCTATGCACCCAGCTTCAAACATAACTCAGTAGTGGATGAAAATCATGTCATCACGTAAGGGGCCATCCACATAGGAATCTGCATTTAATGTGTATGAACTTGAATATTTGGATCTTGATCTGCATGAATTACTTGACATGTAGTAGTGTCAAGCTCCAACACCCATGGAACTCCATACATTCTTCCAATTTCTCAACTTTTAGGGCTAAATGAATGGAGAGATTTTCAATAGTAATTTGGCCTGTCTCTTTTGTTAAGGATATAATTATCTTGTGGAATTCTATTTTTGAGTATTAGTCTTGATTCTAGCCTGTGTGGAAAAAGGGGTCTGGAAAAGAAAGATCTAAAGACTTTACCTGTCAAAAATATTAAGGCCCCATTTCTAGACTTAGTTCTCACAGGTATTTATACATAGGAAGTTCTGCAAGGGTTTTCTATGCACTACGATTTATTCATTGTTACACTCATAATATACTACTCTAACGTAAGACTTATTTTGAATTGGGTTTAATGGCATACTATCAATATTTATGCTTCGTTTACTCGACATATTTCCTAGTTGTTATATCAGTTCAGACATAAAATATATGTATCATACCATCATTTTAATCATCTAAACATAGATGGAATAATTCAATTCTGAATTAATATGCATGTAACATATCAGTGGTTTACTTATTTAAACAGAGATGGAAATAATTGGATTCAAAATTAAAACTTACCTTATATTTTATAAGCTATATAAAAATCTAAATAGAGAGGGAGTTGATAACATATCTAAACTAGTTTGTAGGGAAGACAAAGGGAACAACCACATTCCTCCCAACAGTGGAATAGGGCAACCAAAATCAAGTGTGCTCTTCACCCCCCAGCCTGATTTTAACATGGTTGTTCCAATTGTCCTTCTGCAATAAATATAAAATATTCTATTGATCCGAAATCGGATCCAGAAACCTGATAGGGCTTGAAAAATGCTCAAAAATGAAAGTGCTCAGAATGTGACTAAACTTGTGCCATTGCATCCGTCTAGTCTTCCTGATTCCGTAGGTATATTTACTTCGTCAAACGGGCTCCGTATGGAGAATATATCGCGTTCTGTATGAAAAAGTCAAACTGGCAAAACAATGTGGACTCGACAGTCTGTACATGTGACGTGGCAGAGGCCGTACAAGTGACATGGTAGAAACCATACAGATTATGTGGCAACATCTGGTTGGTTGACAATTGTCAAATCTGGAAGTGACACATGTCCGTTGGGTGGCAAATGGTATGAGGACACGTGGCCCAATCGGTGGGCGCCACGTGTCACTCGTTGTTTGGTTTATTGGTTGATTTTTTTGTTAAAATTGTATTGGAGTCTCCGGGGTTCTACTCCCAGACCTCCCACCGCATAAGCCTTCACAACCTCTGCCCGGCCGTTGCACCACCGTATGTTTCTTATTAAATATATATGTTGTGTTTTATTTAAATTAATATAACATTGTATACAGCGGAAGGTTGGGCCGGGGCTTAGCCCCGACCCGTGGTTTTGTTCCACATACATGTAACCGGTGGTATTATTGTGCGCGGGGGGTTACGACGGATGGAACCCCTGGTCACGGGGGTTTATATATATGCTGCCATATGACCATATATGGAGCGCGGGGGGATTTACACCGTTATAACCATATTAACCACATTTGCTAATGCGCATGGTCCCATGACCTCATACGCCCAGGTGCTAGGCGGTTAGGGGATGGCGCACCTTTAACCGTTCTACGGTTTGCACCGTTGGCATGGTTTCTCCCGATGCTGGGTTTTCACACTACTTATTGCGTGTGAGCCGGGTTCAATGAACAGGGGTGCGTTTTGTGGAACCTGTGACAACAAGCTTGAAGGGGAAAACTTCCAGGAGGCATAACTTCTTCGTTTTTCGACCGATTGAGGTGCCGAAAGAGCCCAGACAAGGGTTTGTGGATGCTCTGAAGCCATTGGAGCCGTCAGAATAGAGTTATACTGGGGGGAAACCAAGCCAAATCCATTTTGAGGCAGAGACGCTTTTGAGGAGGAGACGCTATCGGATCATTTTTGGGAGCTCCGGACGTCCGTTTTGCGTGTCGTTTTCTTTGCTGGGTTCTAGAGATCTAGACGAACATGACCAGATCAGTTTTGTAGCCATTTGGAATTGCAGCGATTTACTTTTGAGCATTTGAATATAAATAAAGAAGCCTCTCCCACAGAGACAAAGGCTCGGAGATGTAGGCAAAGTTGTGCCGAACTTCGTTATCAATCTGTGTGTTATGGTTTGCTATCTATTATTTCATTTCAAATCTGCATATGTGCATATGGCTGTAATAATTCCTCTTCTTTCCTCATTCTTTCACTAATTTTCTCAAATGGTTAAATAACGCATGCAAAATTAAAACTCAACCATAAGTCATTAAAAGATCCTACGGATCAAGTGGTATCGGAACTAGTTGACGTTTGGATTTGAGTTTTGCATGTTAACCAGGGAAAAGCTACAGCGTGGTGAAGGTGATATTGTTGCACTCCATTAATTGGATTGAGAAAAAGAGCTTCTCACAGCCAGAACATGGCATCGGAAGAAGGGATTTCTCAAGATGAGAAAGAGTTCTGGAAAACATTCCTTGCTATGTCGGAGATGGTGAAAGTCTTGTATGAAGATTACTTGGAACATAAGAGACCAGTTTTGGGTGATTATTCAAAGGGAAAAAGTGAAGAGGAAGAGGACCATCCTTAGATTCCTCCTTCACCTCCATCAACACCTCCTTCTTCTCCTTCTTCTTCAAGTTCAAGTTCTAAATCTAGTGGAAAGAAAAATGTTCATAAGAATAAACATGAAATGCCATTGTTAAAACTTGATGTAAAATTTGAGTTGCCCATATATGATGGTGAAGTAAATGCAGAAAAAATTGATAACTCGATCAGGCAGATGGAGGTATACTGCAGTGTGAAACAGATCGAGGATGAGGCCACACGAATCAAGTTGGCATCTTTGAGACTTGCAGGTACAACTCTTATCTGGTGGGAGAGCAAGCTGTAAAAAGGAACACAAAATGTGGGTAATGTATTTCCATCATGGAAGGATTTCATTTCTGCACTTAGGAAACAATTATATCCTTTGGGTTATAAAGAAAAAACAATAATTCAATGACAATCTTTAAAACTAAGAAAAGGACAAACAGTGCAAGAATACAACGATGGATTTAGAAAAACGACATTAATGTTAGACATTCCTTTGCAAACACAAGAAACTCTTATGAAGTATATATTAGATTTTCCTGCGCATATTAGAAACACTATTTTCATGTTTGGACCCACTAACCTTGATGAGGTTTCTGTTCAAGCTACGTGTATTGAAGCAGGGAAAGCAGGTGTGTCAGGGGAATCGTTGTCTTCGAGGAAAGAGGACAAGAGGAAAAGGCATGGCAATGGAAAGAATGAAAATGCAGTGACAAAGAAGGAAGGAAAACCCTCTTGCAAGCATTGCAAGAAAGAGGGACATGACGAGGACAGATGTTGGCAGTTGCATAATGAGAAGAGGCCAAAGTGGTTCAAAGAAAAGAAGGGAACACAAACAGTGGCAATGACATCAAAACCCACTGACTTGGGATCAGATTCAAGTGATGAGTCAAAGATTTCATTGGTTGGTATGACAGGTAAAAATGGTGAAGAGATTGACTGTAGAAGCAATTTGTTTCATATAAGAGTAATCATGCAACACACTAAGATAGACACATTAATCGATAGTGGATCTCAATATAATCTAATCTCAGAAGAATTGGTTAAGAAATTGGGATTAAAAACACAAACACATCATAAGCCTTACACACTTAAATGGATGAGCAATCATCATCAAGTGCACATAACAAAATAGTGCACAATCAAATTTGCAATTTCATCTAAGTATGTGGACGAAGTGACTTGTGATGTTGTGTTGTTAAGAGAATGTGGAATGATCTTAGGTAGTCCATACTTATTTGATCGTAAGACAATCTTCTACAAAACAAAGAATCAATATCAATTCACTAAAGCAGGTCATGATTATGTGGTTCATGCTCATCATGTTAAAGCAAATAACACACTTCAAACATTGGAACAACTAACGAATGCAGTGCAAGCATGCAACAAACCAATAATTGTTTCAAATGAAGTAATTGATCTTAAGAAAGAACAAGATATGGTTTTTGAATGGAAAATCAATCATAGGTTGCTTCAAGATGAGCTCATGTCGTGCAGATATTTCAAGTATATCAGTTCATTCAGAGTCATCTTTTTGATGCTGTCATTAGCAATGTTTTCTACATGGATGATAGTAGCTTCAATAAGATGTAACAGGGTTCAAATGGCTAACAATATATTGTCGGTTGTCATGATTGTGTTACAGTTGATCTTGATGAGAAAGGTGCACATGACAGAGTTCAGAGACAGAGAGCAAGCCGGGTGGCCTATCCCAAGCTTGTTGAATGGTCAGTAACCTTTTGGGGACCAAAAGGTCTTATTGTGGGGAGGTGTGATCTGAAATCGGATCCAGAAGCCTGATAGGGCTTGAAAAATTCTCAAAAATGAAAGTGCTCGGAATGCGATGAAACCTATGCCATTGTGTCTGTATCATCTTCCTGATTCCGACAGTATATTTACTTCGTCAAACGGGCTCCGTATGGAGAAGATATCGCGTTCTGTCCGAAAAGTCAAACAGGCAAAAAAATGATGACTGGGCAGTCCGTACAGGGGACGTGGCAGAGGCCGTACAGGTGACGTGGCAGAAACCATACGGATGACATGGCAACATCTGGTTGGTTGAGAGTTGTCGAATCTGGAAGTGACACGTGTCCGTTTGGTGGCAAATGGTATGAGGACACGTGGCCCAATCGGTGGGCACCACATGTCACTCGTTGTTTGGTTTATTGGTTGATTGTTTTGTTAAAATTGTATTGGAGTCCGCAGGGTTCAACCCCCGAACCTCCCACTGCATAAGTCTTCACAAACTCCGCCTGGCCGTTGCACCACCGTATGTTTCTTATTAAATATATATGTTGTATTTTATTTAAATTAGTATAACATTGTATATGGTGGAAGGTCGGGCCGGGGCTTAGCCCTGGCCCGTGGTTTTGTTCCACATACATGTGACCGGTGGTCTTATTGTGCACGGGGGGTTACGACGGATGGAAATCCTAGTCACGGGGGTTTATATATATGCTGCCATATGACCATGTATGGAGCACGAGAGTTACACCGTTATAACCATACTAACCACTTTTGCTAATGTGCACAGTCCCATGACCTCGTACGCCCAGGCGCTAGGTGGTTAGGGGCTGGTGCACTCTTAACCATTCTACGGTTTGCACCGTTGGTGTGGTTGAGCCCGGTGTTGGGTTTTCACGCTACTTATTGCGTGTGAGCCGGGTTCAATGAACATGGGTGCGTTTTGTAGAACCTGTGACAACAAGCTTGAAGGGGAAAACTTCCAGGAGGCATAACTTCTTTGTTTTTCGACCGATTGAGGTGATGAAAGAGCCCAGATAGGGGTTTGTGGATGCTCTAAAGCCATTGGAGCCGTCAGAGAAGAGAAGATTTTGAGGAGGAGACGCTGTTGGATCATTTCTGGGAGTTCCAGACGTCCATTTTGCGTGCCATTTTCTTTGTTGGGTTCTAGAGATCTGGACGAACATGACCAGATCAATCTTGTAGCCATTTTGCATTGCATTGATGTACTTTTGAGCATTTGAACATAAATAAAGAAGCCTCTCCCACAGAGAGAAAGGCCCAGAGATGTAGGCAAAGTTGTGCCGAACTCCGTTATCAATCCGCGTGTTATGGTTTGCTGTCTATTATTTCATTTCAAATCTGCATATGTGTATATGGCTGTAATAATTCCTCTTCTTTCCTCATTCTTTCACTAATTTTCTCAAATGGTTAAATAACGCATGCAAAATTAAAACTCAACCATAAGTCATTAAAAGATCCTAAGGATCATCTATTTTCATAAAAGTGTCATAGTCCAATAGTTACTTGGCTCAAATCAGATATCTGTGCAACAATCATAATATTTATTACAATTATTAAATTAGAAACTCAAATTTTCCATAAATGTCAAAAAGTTTCCAAATTTGAATTTACTATAAAAGGAATAAATTTTCAATAAATTTTAAATTTCAAAAATACTTAATTTTTGGGGATGTCACAAGAAGGTCCAGAGTCCCTTTCACTTTCCCAGTCTACGCCACTCAAGAACTTTGTGACCAATTCCAAGCTCTGTGAGTAGACTACGGGCGCATAGAAGACCGTTCAAGCTCACGACATTGTCAAATCCAACAAGAAAACTAGGTGATCCATAAAATTATGGTAAAGATGTAGTCTTAGATGCAGCAACAAGAAATCAAACACAACCAAGAATTGGAAATTCTCCTCAGGGGGGTCAACCGAAATAGTAAGAAGATAGGAGCACTCACCCAACGTCTGGGAAATCCCCAACAACAAGCTCACTCTGCAGGCACAGATGAATCATGATTACCTTCAACCTTCCACTCTGATGCTAGCAGCAATCAACATTTCCGAATGGCACCAGTATTATCAAACCATGTTTGGCCAGAAGAGAACCAGTCTCAGTGCTATGAAGAAGCACACCAAAAAGAGGAGAATCTAGCAACTCAATAGGACGAACCACCACATCCCTACATCTAGCTATAGGTTTTTATGAATTGTAAATTTTTTGTTGTTGTTAAATAGGTTTATTTCCATTTTCACATGGAAAAATTGTAGCTTATACAGAACAATGGCTATAACTCTCACTGACATAGATAGGTACTTTTTCTTCCATGGAAGCAACATAGGTTCTTGCACCCTGCCACATGTATCTTTTTGAATTTTGGCTATTTTTTTTATATAATATAAATACACCCATTTCTGTTTAAAAAAAAGGATACAAAGAAGCAACTTGAATCCTACAAGATTTACATAGTATTATATAGATATGACATGTGACAAATTTCACTTATAGATCTAAGTCTAAGGTAGAAAATGGGGCTAGAGTTGGCATATCTACAATGAATGATGTATTTTTGGGGTTCAACTACTTGCAAAACAAATTTAATTTCCTAGAGGTCCACATTTATCCTAGCATACATCATTCACATGCCTACATCACTCACATTAGTATGATATTAGGCCTTTCCACAGATAAGGGCCTTGGTTCGTGAATGCAATTAACACCATAGCCAAATCCATGTTCATGATAGTTTTGTACCTCCTGTTCTCCTAGAATATGATAAGTTCCCTAAGATGGAACTATGTCTCTCAATAGTAGTTTTTTGAATATGGACTCACCATCATATCATAGATGATTATTACCCTCCTCAAACTATAGGATTTACTACTACTTAAATTTTACGATTAATTTTATTTATCTCATAGGAAAACATATGTGATATTATCTCCTTAGTGTCTACTTACTTTCTGGTTATATGACTTATTTGTTTTTGGTTTTTTTGAAAATAAGTTTTAGAGGAATACTTGTTAGTACAAGTTGGTAACTTTGTTTGAACAATATGATCAATTTCTTAAGTATTCTTGTTACTTAGATGCATACTTTGTTAGTTATTTAAATCAATTACAAAACAATTTACCTTGTTTTTATCACAAACTTAATGTTTTTCACTATTAGAATCCCTTATTATATGAGTTTTTTATGCAAATCAATATTTAGAATTCCAATTAAAGGTCAATAAAATTTATAATTATTTAATATATAAAGTTTAAATTTTTAATTAAATAAAGTGATATTATAGATAACGTAGTCAACTATAGTTTATGGATAGAATTCATCCACCATATTATTATGTAAACCATTAAAATGAGTTGTCCAATTTTATTTTGGCTACTCTCTTAAACCTTTATGGATAGAATTCATCCACCATATTATTATGTAAAGAATTAAAAAAAGTTGTCCAATTTGATTTTGCCTACTCTCTTAAACCTTTGTATATTATTTATTTATAACAACTTTAAAATTTAATCAATTTTATATTAGGGCAATTTTTATTTTTTTTAAGATATATATAAGTCAAAATCCATATCTAACTATAAAAAAATTAAGATTAGATTTATTATTTGTAAATATGTTATGACTTGTACACTTTTTTTTTTTGTTTGTTTGTTAATTTGTGCGGAACCTGTTGGCTACGCGATTAACCTGTGGCTTGAGAAACCGCGACTCAGGGGCATCTAAGCCGTCAAAATCACCCGGGGATCGCACCCGGCCTGAGCCACACCAACCCTTAACATGGTTGGATTTTTTGTCCCCGCAGGTTTCGAACCGGTGACTTTAACATCACGGAGTGGCTTAACAACACACTCCATCACCGACTGTTCTACACCTCGGGGACGACTTGTACACTTTCTATTCTACATTACTTTTTTTTATTAAAAGTAATTTTAATTATTAAATAAGAAATATCATATTTTATAATAAGGAATAACATTTTTAACTAAATTATTTTTATGTTATAAATAAAGAAGGCATATTCATGTTAGTCACCCAAATTTCAACTAAATTTGTAGAACTTTTGAATATGCATGCTAAATGAAGATGATCATCTAAAGATAAAAGATTATGATTAACGAACATCATGTTTTAATTTATTAAGAAAAAAGTTGTCATGAATATTCTAAATATTTAAAGATAAATAATAATATTAAATGTAAAATATATTTAAGTGTAATATAGTGATTATCATATTTACTAACATTGGTAAATATGTTGGGTTAACCTTGAATTTGTTATAAAGTAGTTAGATTAGCTTTGATACAATTAATGATATGTTTACTATTCACTATTTAGGTCATAGCAATAAATAACTAGTAAAATTTAATAAAATTAAGTTAAGTATAATCATTAACTTACAATTACACAAGTCAAAATTGATTATGTGTTATATTTTTATTTGAAAATAGTAAATTACATATAAAACTCACTTTGATTAAGATTTTAAGAATATGATCTTAAAATATCATAAATATTCTTACAATATTTAATATRGAATATTTTATTATCATCACTATTTCATTAATTCAAATCATATTAAAATTATTTTGAAATAAAATTAATATATAATAACTAATTAAATACTATATAAAATGATGAATTGAAATTTTTAACTCTTTATATTATATTATAAATACATATTAGAGTCTTAAACCTTCCCAGTCGTCTTACTCTCCTCCGAGTTGTTCTTCAATCCCTTTTGATTTATTCTTTTTCAGCGTTGGCTGCCCCAAAGTTCGTCCTCACAACCATCAAAAGCTTACAGTGGAAATTCATTTGGCAAGGTCTCAACACAGGGAATAAAATAGCGTTAGTCAGCTGGGACAAAATCTGTTAGCCAAAGGAGCAAGGAGGCTTGGGATTACGGGATCCTTTCATAATGAACAAGGTTCTCAGTTCCAAAATATGGTGGCAATGGTTAAAAAATCCCAAGGACCTCTCGGCCAGACTTTGGAGGAAGAAATACGCCCCAGATGTGGCCGAGAAGAACCTAATTCGATGGAATGGGGACAACCTTGGCTCCCTAATTTGGATAGCGGCCAAGTAGAACAGACAACTGGTGACTCGGCATGCCTTCTGGGAAATCAAGAATGGGGAGAAAGCTCTTTTTTTGCAAGATTCCTGGCAACAATGGCCAGTTCTAGACAATGAGGACTGGGCTCGAGGCATATGCACCCAAGCTATATGAGTAGGCCTGACAAGAGTAGCTGACTATTGGCAGGACACTCCCCCGAAGAACACCTGGTGATGTTGCCACTTGGACAGGGAACACATCAACCTGGAAGCACATGTCGACTTGGCACCCTGGCAAGAAGAGTTGGCCAAACGGAAAATTCCCAAAATTGTGGGGGAGGATATCCTCTGGTGGGGTTGCCAACCACACGACACCTTCAGCACGCGGGAATCCTACTTGGTCAAGACTCAAATAGACCCCCTCCGGAATACGACAGCTTGGCACAAAATATGGAGTCTTAAACACTGGCCAAAAATCACCCTCTTCCTTTGGCTCGTATCTCATTCAAGCATCCTAACCTAGGATAATCTCTCGAAAAGGGGTTTTGTGGGGCCCTCAATTTTCATACTCTATGGAGAGGCAGAGGAAACCATGAACCATCTCCTCAACTCTTGCCCTTACACTGCTCAAATCTGGGATCAAGCGACGCTTATCATGCGCACCTCGGACCGCAACAGGGATAGCATCTTTGAGACCATAATGAACTGGAGGGACCGAGCTTTCCAATTCCCCCTCCTCAATCATATTTGGCAACTTATTCTAGGCTTTATCCTTTGGAAAACCTGTAAAGAAAGGAATAGACGAATTTTCAGAGGTAGCTCACTCCCATGGAAACACTATTGGCATCAATGCCATTGTAATATCATGGAAACTATCGAACTCTAGTGGTGGTCTAACGCAAACCTGACTAGCACCCCCTCCCCTCTTCTCCCCCCCTTTCTAGAAGCCCCTCCTTTTGGTCTCCTCCCCCAGAGGATTTCATCAAACTCAATTTTGACGGGGCCTCTAAAGGCAACCCAGGCGCAGCAGGCTATGGGGTAGTCTTCTGCAATCATTATGGGCACATCCTTCTAATAAGCGCAGACTGCCTAGGTCATTCTATGAACAATGAAATAGAACTCTGGATTCTTATTAAAGGACTGCAATTAGCCTTCAAAAATAGTTTGACCAAGTTAATCATCGAGGGGGACTCTCAAATCATCATCAACCTGCTGCGCAGAATTTTAAATGGAGCGAACCTGGATAGACTAACACCTAACTGGAGAATTTCCCATGGGCTACAGATCATCACAGATTTATTGCAACCAAATCAAGCCATCATCCCTGCCCACATCAGGAGGAAGGTGAACCAAGTTGCAGATGAACTAGCTAATCTGGGTACTGATGCAACCTGCCCTTGGCAGCAAGCCGCTCTCACCAGGACCTTCTTTTACACGGCCCGAAGAGTCAAAGACTCTTCCAACTCCTCTCGGAAGTTCCCTCAACCCACAACACTCCTTCAGCGATCTTCCCTTCGCTTCTCGGGAGATCGGGTTTCGCGGTATCGCGAAACACGCATGCACAATTCACATGTAAAACAAAACCTCAAACCCCGAAGGTCAATGGGTCAACACTTTCCACTCTTTGTCGGGGATCTCCCTATCGGGAAATTGGCACTTGCGATGCCACGATTTACTTGCGCCGCAAAACTCCGAACCCCAAACTCTGATGACACCTGTCCTCCACTATATCTCGTGGTCCCACTCTGCCACGTCACTTCGGGATTTCGTGGATCGTGAGTCCATGATACAAGTTTTCCCGGGTATCGAAAACCCTGAACGTCGAACCCCGATATACTGGGATCTCACGCCACCTATCCTGTGGAGATCAACGGCTCTGGATAACTCGGGAAATCGCGACTCGCGTTTTCAATGAGTCTGCGCCTCACCTTGCGAATCGCTGAATACCGAACCCCGATGGACTTCGGTCCTTCCTGCACCTATCGTTTAACTCCCACGCAACTTCTCCACGATCCAACGATCCTCGGGACTTCGCGATTTCCTTCTGCGATCCCTGTCCATTGACTCTTTCCCTTGGAGATTTCTTCCGCTTCAAAGCTTCTCCCGGTTCGAACCCCCCCTGGGTCTATTCTCACCGTGTTCATGAAGGAACTATTCCTCCTGAGCTTAACTTCTTTCACTCCTTCCACTGAAGATTAGCGCACTACTTGCGCTCGGCGTCCAATCACTCTCCAAGTGTTGGAACTTCTGGACTCTGTGTGCTTCCAGCAACAGTAGTCTTTGTCAACCTATGCTTAGACTCGTCACTGAGGCTTCCAATCCGGCCTGCACTTCACCTGCACGGCTTTGATAACCCAATTCAGCTTCTGGGAAGATGAGGGTGAGAGTTTAACTATCTGACCTCATCAACACACTCTATGCGGATGAATTTGACTGCACTCTATGCAGGAATCTCCTGGCTCAGACAGAGAAACAATTGAAACTCATTCTCTTTTCTCTCAGACTTCAGTAAACCTCTGAAATCACATACACAACATATTCAAAAGCAAATGCATAGAAAGAAACAGAACATTCACAGGTACATAAGCAACATACACAGAGAAAACAACACCAGTCATGAAATTGAATCAAAAGCTCTTTATATTAATCCAATCTGTACATGAGGGCTCTCCACAAGTTCTCTGCTTTGTTCTTCTCTTTTGAATGCTTGAATGATCCAGAATAATGTTACAATGTACAAATGAGGGTGCCTATATTCCGTTGGCCCTCTCGAAACCTAAAAACTATCAAATCTACAATGAATTTCTATCTACCAGCATTAACTCTAATAAATGACTTCCTATCTATAATACAATACAAGTGCGCTTCTTTAAATGTGTCTTCATTAAATAACGACACAACAACATCAAGGTGAGATTCAAAAATAAAGTTTGTTGGCTTGTCCAGCTGTCTTTTCCTGCTCCATGCGCTGGCTCGCTTGATGAGTTGTGGATGCTCCTGCATCATACTCCTTGGCTCGAAAGATTTCATGGGCTCCTGTCCATGAGCTCCTGCATGGTGTGCCCATGCTTCTATATAACTGCCTTAGTCTCCCAGCTGGCATCCTCCACTGGGTGATTCTTCCACTTCACCAGGTACTCAAAATATTTCTTTCGCCTGGTCTTCCTGCCTACTCTTTTATCCAGTATGCACTCCATCTGAGGCGTCTGTGCAACTGGTAACTGTTTCTGCCACTGGACCATTGGTTCCTCAGTTCCAGTGTCTTCTTCTCCAGCCCTGTATGGGTATAAATCCGAAATATTAAAAATCGGAGATATCCCGATGCCCTCTGGCAACTCAATTCCATATGCATTCTCCCTGAACTTGTTCAGGACTTTGCATGGCCCAATTTTCGTCATCTTGAGCTTGTTATATGTTCCCCTCGGGAACCTTTCCTTCCTTAAGTGCACCAGAACCATGTCACCAACTTCGAACTGGAGTTGTCTCTTCCTCTGATCGGCTCTGCGCTTATACTCTTGATTGGATTTCTACAGTCGTTGCTTCACCTCTGCGTGAAGTTCTTGCATCGCCTCAGCGAATTCTTCAGCACGAGCGTTGCTAGTCTCAGCCTGTCCTGACTCCCTGAGCTCAGAAACTCCTCTTGGCTATGTTCCATACAAAATTTGGAATGGGCTTCTTCCTGTACTTCGATTCACCGAATCGTTGTACGCAAACTCTGCCTGCGGCAATATCTGATCCCAACTGCTATGGTGTTATGTCACCAAGCTTCTCAATAAATCCCCTAAGCTCCTGTTTACCACCTCTGTTTGCCCATCCGTCTGCGGATGATAAGCTGAACTAAATTCCATATTAGTTCCCAGCTTTTTCCATAGCGTCCTCCAAAAATGACCTATGAATTTTGTATCCCTGTCCGAGATTATGCTTCTCGGCAATCCATGCAATCTAACAATCTCTTTAAAAAACAAGTTCACGATGTGTGTCGCATCGTTGGTCTTATGACATGGTATGAAATGTGCCATCTTCGAAAACCTGTTTACCACCACAAAGATGGAATCAACTCCTCTTTGCGTCCTCGACAAACCCAACACAAAGTCCATGCTGATCGCCTCCCATGGCCTCTCAGGTATGGGTAATGGCTAATAGAACCCTGTGTTCTGCTTTTGGCCCTTCGCGTGTTGACATATCGTGCATCTGTCAACAAATTTCTTAATATCAGTGCGCATCCCTAGCCAAAAATACGATTCGCTCAGTTTGGCGAATGTCTTATCATGCCCAAAATGACCTGCTAAGCCTCCGCTGTGTTTCTCCTTCACCAAACTCTCTCTCATGGAGCAATTCAGAATGCACAATTGATTGCCTTTAAACAACAATCCATCTTGGATCATGAAATCTATCCAAGGACTCTGATCCCTGAGAACTGGATTCTCAGCTGCTTCGTATGCCTCTGCAAAATCCGCATCACCTGCATACATGTCCTTCAGATTTTCAAAACCCAGCGTCTTGACTCTGAACTCCTACAGCAATAAACATTTCCTGCTCAAAGCATCAGCCACTTTGTTAGCAGTCCCCGAAATGTGCTTGATCACAAATGTGAAATTTTGCATGTACTCTACCCATTTTTCATGCTTCTGGTTCAACTTATCCTGTTGACTCACAAACTGCAATGCATGATTATCACTGTACAACATGAATTCTTTGGGTATCAAGTAATGCCTCCACTTTTTCAATGCCTGTATGATGGCGTAGAACTCTTTGTCATACGTGGAGTATTTCAGCTTTGCATCATCCAGTTTCTCGCTGAAATATGCAACAGGTCTGTCATCTTGACTCAGGACCCCTCCAACAGCATATCCACTGGCATCACATATCACCTGAAATGTTTTCTGAAAATCAGGCAACACCAGAATTGGTTGCTTTGTGATCTTCTGCTTCAACAGATTGAAGCTCCTTTCAGCTTCTACTGTCCAATGAAAAACTTTATGCCTCTTTTTCACCGTGTCCATCATTGCTGCGCTAATTCCACTGAAATTTCGAATGAATTTTCTGTAGAAACTAGCTAGTCCATGGAAACTCCTCACCTCGAAAACATTCCTCGGCGATGGCCAATTCCTGATCACTTCTACCTTTTCAGGATCCATCTTAAATTCATTTGCCGAGATTACAAAACCCAAATAAATGAGTTCTCTCTGCATGAAGGAACACTTCTTCAAATTGATCAACAGCTTCTCCTACTGCAGTCTTCTCATTACAATGGCCAAATTCTTTAAATGCTCAGCCTTGGTCTTGCTGAAAATCAGTATGTCGTCTAAATACATGACCACAAATTTGCCAATGAATTCCCTCAGGACTTCATTCATCAGCCTCATGAAAGTGCTCGGTGCGTTTGTCAAACCAAACGGCATGACCAGCCATTCATACAAACCCTCGTTTGTCTTGAATGTTGTTTTCCATTCATCTCCCTCTCTCATCCGTATCTGATGATATCCTCTCTTGAGATCAATCTTTGAAAAGTAATTTTCCCCACTCAGGCAGTCCATCGGATCATCCATTCTCGGCAGTGGAAATCTGTATCTGATGGTGATTTTGCTTATCGCCCTAGAGTCTGTACACATTCTCCAGCCTCCATCCTTCTTTAGACTTAGTACTGTCGGAACAACACATGGACTGAGACTCTCTCTGACCAGTCCTTTATCCAGCAGATCTTGTACCTGCCTCTTGACTTCCTCATTCTCCTGAGGTGTCAACCTGTACGCTGCTTTATTCGGTAAACTTGCTCCGGGTATGAGGTCAATGTGGTGACTCACACTCCTCATCGGTGGCAACGAACGAGGTAGTTCGTCCACGATGATATCAACAAACTCTCCCAGCAGTTCTTGAATATCGTCTGGTAAGTCATCCACTCTTGTACTTGTCAGGACAATCCTCGGCTTCCTGACAACAAAGAATTGTGGATCTTCGTTCTTCTCCATCTCTGTGAGAAGCTCCTTCCCACTCATAAGAAGTATTGTGCTATTTACTTCCGTCTTCACCTCTTTATCTTTTATTGGAAGCAATGTGTGTGTCTTCCCATCCTTCTGCAAGGTGTATGTGTTCATTCTCCCATCATGAACAACATTTCTATCATACTGCCATGGTATACCCAATAATACATGACAGACATCCATGGGAATAACATCACACATAATTTTATCTCTATATTCACCCATTTTAAATTCAACCAAGTATTGTTTCATAACACATAACTGGTGTCCTTTATGAAGCCATGACACTTTATATGGAATCGAGTGCTTAGTCGTTTCCAGCTCCAGCTTTTCCACCATCTCGGTCGAAACGAGATTATCAGTGCTTCCGTTGTCCACGATGACCTTGCATTTCCAGCCCTTGGTCTTGCAAGTCGTTCTGAACAGTTTGCATCTCTGAGCGGTATCTTCCACCTCTTTCTCGGGTGTTAACAAATTTTTATGCACCGTCAACGACTTCCCACTTCCGATGTCTTCATCCTCATCATCACGCCTCTGCGCCTCAGTGATGTGAGCTTCTTCTCTGTCCACCTTCCTATCTGGACAATCCACGGCTTTGTGTCCATCTTTTCCACATGTAAAACATGTGATGACTCCTCCTCTGCCTCGTCCTCTACCTCTGGTACGAGGAAATGTGTTCACGTCGGCATATCCACTACCTTGCTCGGTATGCTGCCTCCTCGGCTCAGCATATTGTTGCCTTGGTTGTGAGGTTCCACCTCTTTCAACCTTTCCCTGAGGTCTCTGCCATTCCTCCTTGGGCTTCTGATTTCGTTCTTGGGCAACTGCCTTGCCTCTGGGCTGACTCCTGCCTCGCCCTCGCTGTCCTTGCTTGTGGCTCAGCTTCTCTTTGGATTTTAGAGCCATCTGGTACGCATCCTCAACTGTTCGAATGGTAACCATGCTCAATTCATCCTGAATGTCATACCTCAGACCATTTAGGTATCTCACCACCTTCTCATCATCGCTCTCCCGATGACCAGCTCGAATGTTGAGCCTGTAAAATTCTTCGGTGTACTCTTTCACCGTCATCAGGTTCTGTATCAGGTTCTGCATCCGCCTGAACAGAGTGATCTGGTAATCTCTGGGGATAAATTTCTCTTTCATCTTGGCGATCATCCTATCCCAGCTCTTAATTTTTTGTTTTCCTTTGCAGCGCCTATCAGCCTGCAACTCATCCCACCATAAGGCTGCATGTCCTTTCAACTTTGTAAGTGCATGCCTTACCTTCTTATCCTCTTCGATACCTTCATAATCAAAGTAGGTGTCGAGTGCTCGGATCCAATCCAGCAACTCTTCTGCATTTAGACATCCCTCATAGACGGGAATGTCCATTTTTGTCTTTAAGCTCATCCTGGCGATGGCTCTAATCAACCTCTCAGTTGAGGAATCCTCTGCTGTGACCTCTTCTGCATGTCCAACTTATTCTTCCCCCTCAGAATCACTGAACTCTCCAGCACCAGCTCCGCGTCTCTGCGTCTTCTCCATCTCTTCGAGTCTCGCCCTGAGATCTCGTATCTGGCGTTCCATCTCTGGATTCCCTGCCGGCCTTCCTCTTCTTCGGGCATCCCTGTCCTCACGATCAGGTGACTGCCTTTCTCTTTTGGGCGGCATGGTGTCTTCTTTGTCTCTGCTACAGAAAGAAAAGATAAACCTACTCTGATACCACTCTAACGCAAGTCGTGTGTATCAGAATGCTTTCCCTTTTTCCTCCCCTTCTCTCGCCTGAGATATACAGACAAGATTTCAGGCTCTGATACCACTCTGACGCAACCTGCCCTCGGCAGAAAGCCGCTCTCACCAGGACCTTCTTTTACACGGCCCGAAGAGTCAAAGACTCTTCCAACTCCTCTTGGAAGTTCCCTCAACCCACAACACTCCTTCGACGATCTTCTCTTCGCTTCTCGGGAGATCGGGTTTCGCGGTATCGCGAAACACACATGCACAATTCACATGTAAAACAAAACCCCGAACCCCAAAGGTCAACGGGTCAACACTTTCCACTCTTTTACAGGGATCTCCCTATCGGGAAATCGGCACTTGCGATGCCACGATTTACTTGCGTCAAAAAACTCCGAACCTCGAACTCCGATGACAACTGTCCTCCACTATATCTCGTGGTCCCACTCTGCCACGTCACTTCAGGATTTCATGGATCGTGAGTCCACAATACAATTTTTCCCGGGTGTCGAAAACCCTGAACGTCGAACCCCGATATAATGGGATCTCACGCCACCTGTCCTGTGGAGATCAACGGCTCCGAATAACTCGGGAAATCGCGACTCGTGTTTTCAACGAGTCTGCGCCTCACCTTGTGAATCACCGAATGCCGAACCCCGATGGACTTCGGTCCTTCCTGCGCCTATCGTTTAACTCCCGCGCAACTTCTCCATGATCCAACGATCCTCGGGACTTCGCGATTTCCTTCTGTGATCCCTATCCGTTGACTCTTTCCCTTGGAGATTTCTCCCGCTTCAAAGCTTCTCCCGGTTCGAACCCCCCTGGGTCTGTTCTCACCGTGTTCACGAAGGAACTATTCCTCCTGAGCTTAACTTCTTTCACTCCTTCCACTGAAGGTTGGCGCACTACTTGCTCTCGGCGTCCAATCACTCTCCAAGTGTTCTTCTCTTATGAATGTTTGAATGATCGAGAATAATGTTACAATGTACAAAGGAGGGTGCCTATATTCCGTTGGCCCTCTCGAAACCTAAAAACTATCAAATCTACAATGAATTTCTATCTACCAGCATTAACTCTAATAAATGCCTTCCTATCTATAATACAATACAAGTGTGCTTCTTTAAATGTGTCTTCATTAAAGAACGACGCAGCTACATGAAGGTGAGATTCAAAAAGAAAGTTTGCTGGCTTGTCCAGCTGTCTTTTCCTGCTCCACGCGCTGGCTCACTTGATGAGTTGTGGATGCTCCTGCATCAGGTACCAATTGGAGTGGATCATAACTTCTATGCAACTCAGCCTTGGATCCTGATCATCCTATTCTCCAACATTATATTGGCAAAGCTGGATCGGTGGAATCCCCCTCGGATGGGGTGATAGTGCGGCACACTTGGCACACAACGGAGGTAGGCACCAACCACTGAGGCATGGAGCCATGTGACGGGATTGTGCCATCGCCCGCCACCCTCCTCTGGCATTAAATGGATCTTACCTCAACGTGAAGGCGCATTTATGCATTCCTCATCTCCTTATGCACGTCCTCGCATGGCTTTGCCACAAATGAAGGTCCCCCGTCTCTGCTCGAGTGCCGAAGGGATCCTCCCTCCGTGGCCATGGTCTAACCTGGTTCGAATTCTCCTACTCTTTGCAGACCTCGCTTGTCTCCGCGCCTTCCACCCCGGCCTAGTGCACCTAGCTTCTTTGGATAGCCACCAACACCACATCATGCCGCGCCCGAGGGGGAGGCCGAGGCGAGCCTCTCCATGGAAACCTCGCCAGCCTTTGGTCTCGCCTCCTGACTCACCATCCATCTGCTCTTCCCCTCCCCTCCAGCCCGAGCCCGTCATTCCTCCCTCCCCCACTCCACTGGTTTCGTAGCTGAACTATATGGAAATCATCCATAGGTTGCCGGGCTCACCCTCACGTCTCCGTATCGCCTCCACTCTGAATGAGCCGACCCCTACATCAGTCTTTGACTCTCTAAGAAGCTCAGAAGGCATGCCCCCTCCTCCCTGTAGGCCTGGGAACTCTGAATATCAGCCATCTTACTCCTTCAATGGGGCGCAGCTCAAAGAAATCCTATACATCCTTTATGGACTGGTCTTTGAACTTCGCCAGGGGGTGGAGGACCTCCATTTTCGCTTGCAGACCATAGACGACAAGCTGGCGACCATTCTTCAGCTTCTCTCCTCCATGCGCGAAGCCTTCGCCTCAGACCAGGTAGGAGAAACTTCAGAGGGGGAACCCCGAGTAGCAACCAATGGAGGAAATGCCAAGGAACAATGCTCAGTAGAGAATGGGATAGAGAAAACCGTGTGCATGACAATGGAGGAAGACTTGGCAAAACGACAACTGCAATATGCAACGACAGATGTCGATAGAACTGCGGGCAATGTGAAAGGCGATGTGCTATGGGCGGACCAAGTGACATATGTTGAGGAGGAAACTTGGATGGGGGACCTCCATGCCACATGGCCAGGCTATCTGCCAGGTGTTTAGGCTTATAGTTTTATTTGGAGTCCTGATAGTTTCTTTTAATTTTACCAGGGGACTAGTTAAACTAAGACTTTTCTTTCTGAGTTTTTAGCACTACTTATCCTTGACTCCAATATTGGCTGGACTGGTTTCCCCTCTGTTGGGGTAGTCAAGTAGTTACAGTATGACTATCTTTGTATTTTGGAATTCCACTGTGGTTTTGGAAGGTTTTTAATATATAATACTTCTTACTTAAAAAAAAAAAAATAGCGCAACTGCCATTTTGGCTCTAATAAAAAAAATGGGAAAGAAGGGAATAATAAAAAATTAGGAAACTAAGGAGCCTTCTAAAATGAACTAAATTAGGAACTTCATTTTAGGGAAAGTATTTAAACCTGAAGGGGAATCTAGGAACAGCTAGGAGTAAATTTAGGAGCAACTCTAGGGGGTGAGGGAAATGAGACAATTAATAAATTTAAATAAATTAATTATTGGAGAAAAGAGGGGGATGGACAACACTTGTTCGAAGGAGAATATTTAGAATATTTTTATTAAAACTTAATTTAAATGTGATTTAGGGAAATTTGGAGGTTATAAAAACTCTATAAAAGAAAGGGAAGATGAGGAAGAAGGGGGATCAGTTGTTAGCGTAACGTTACGCTGCCAGAATTGTGACTTGAATGATTGCTTTGAGGAGTTTGTATTTCCCAGCTTGGATAGGAGTGGTAGCTCGGCCTTGCCAGGTGAGCTGGGAGCTAGACGTACCATCTGGATAGCGTGTGGCCCCTTTGCGGCTCAGGGGGCTAATGGGGAAGTAGAGTACCCCTAGTGATTGGATGGGAGGTACCGATGAGGTCTCGACGGTCAGTGAGCGGGAGCAGCACAGAGCGCATCGACGTCCTTCGATGCAGGCGATAAGGCAAAGGTATGATTTATATTTTAGTAGACTACAATGCCGGCATAGAGCGTGTGGATGTCCTTCGATGCAGGCAATAAGGAAAAGGTATGATTTATATTTTAGTAGACTAGAATGCATTACGGCTTGCTGAGATCGATATATCGGGGTAACTACATTGTTTGGCTATTTTTATTTATTTACCCGACGATCACAATTATGACTGCTATAACTGTGGTTTTTATTTCAAATTCTCATGCGATACAATATTACTGTTGAAATCATGTACATATTTTTATTCTATGGGTTTCTTGGGGATAAATTACAACTAAAATAGCTATTGAAAAACTCAGATAATGAAATTTGTTACTGATGTTAATTACCTCTGTAAATAAAGTTTTTCCTTTGTTTTTAATAGATATAAAAAAACAATTGATTTTGTTCTGTCCCCTCTTTATTACTGGCATCTTAATTGAATGATTCGTCTGGCATTCAGCCTTGTAGTCTAATTACTGAAGAAACTCCCATTCTAGCCAATTCATAGTAATGGGGTACTAAGAGTGTTACTGGAATTTAGGTTGGAAGTGAATACTTTAATAATATCCCTTACCACCATGAACAGTCCTAGTGCATGGAAAAAATGTTTCAGTTGGCTTTGAATATTTCTAACAGTTGCTATTTTACTAAAATTCCCTTCCTCTAGTTTTCAAATGGCAGAATCCACTGCTACGATTAGGTGTTCTTATTGCTTTATACCTTCCTCAAACCAGTTAATCCGTGAGAATCCTTGGATATTCTACTTTCCGTTATGTTGGTATTGGCTGTCTGATTTTATTTTATTATGTATGGAATGTGCCTTGGCTGGTGCGTTAAAAGCTATGATCTTATCATAATTCAAATTGTGTAGGATCGGGATCCTTAAAATAAAATTAAAAAAATAAAAATAGAATAAACCTTAATTTAATTTCTGTGTTAAAAAAAATAAACAAAAAAAATGAGAAGAATTATCCCCAAATTTCTTTTAACTAACGCAAATGGAATGGGAGAATAGCTCTTCGGGATTTCGTGATTGCCCTCGTCTTGAAGTTTCGTGACCCTTCAACCAGAAAAAAAAAAAACACTGCGTCCAGAATTGGTGTTTTATCCCCCTGCGTGGACCCTTTCTTTTTCCTGAGTCTCTTCCTGGTGTTGGATACCTTCAAGATGGTTGTGCCTCCATTTTCGCCCTTGACACGTACTTGTACTTCCAGGAGGTGTGTTGGGGATGAATTTTGTTCCCACGAGCGGCCTGAACCAACCCTTACCACTCTGTGCGTTTCCCGCCATTAAAATTCTATTGAACCATTGCATGCTACTGGCTACATGCTACCTTTTGTTCAACCACCACCTTACCTCAACCATCATCTGAGCATCCAACAGTGGGGACATCGTTCCCAAGGAGATTTGTAAGCCTACAGTTAGATGATTTGTAAGGATATTTGTAAGCCTGCGGGGGACATCGTTCACTGTGCACTAGCGCTGGAGGGTGTAGCTTTTCTTAAAAATACGAGACCCAGCGTTATCATCGTTCCAACTGGGGCTGCAATTCCTACCATTTACCCAGCCATGGACAACGCTGAGCCTGTCAGTTGAAAGTCGCGTTTAGTTAACCTTACCGGGGCTGAATGGTCTTAAACGCCTGAATGGTCTTAAACGGATTTCATTGCCTTTTTTTTATCGCCAGGTTTTCTCCCTTAATAACTAAAAGGTAGCATTGTTAGCTATGCTCCATAATTAACTACCTAGCTCGCTTTATGTTAATGATGTGATTATTTACTATTTATTTAATGATAGCATCTAGGCTTTAGACTGTTACCCTTGTATCAAGGATTGGTGATTGATTGGAGAGTGATTAGAAATACAATAGAAATGGCCACCTATAAGATTGGAGGTGATTGTTATCTTATCACAAGGCGAGGTGATCTAAATTAATTATTGTTATTTTTACATTAACCTTTATGTACTGATTGATAATGTTGATGCTAATTATTTGGGTAATGCCAACTTGCAATGCTATTTTTGTTCATGGTTAAAGTTAATGTAATGTGATGTTTAAAGTCAATACTAATGTTTAGGGTGAGGTTGAATTTCTATTATTTTTGTTCATGGTTAAAGTTAATGTAATGTGATGTTTAAATTCAATACTACTGTTTAGGGTGAGGTTGAATTTCTATTTTTTTTTTGTATGGAAAAGTTAATGTAATTGTTATAGACCACATATAAGGTGAAAGGTGGTCATCCTTATGCTTAGTTATGGTAATATAAAATGTGATGTGGTAATTATTGTATGGTGATGTAAAATTGTAGTATGCTAGGTTATTCAATGCCATCTCATTGTTTGCGACTTTCCTATTTATCATCTAATATGTTTTTATCTATCATATATTATGTTTTATTTGGTTCAGGTCAATTATGTCAATTATTATACTTACTCACTTGATAAGAATTGATGGTAGATTTGACATGAAATAGTTATGGCTAAATGGGTTAGATTGTATTGTGAGGTAAGCTAGTAGTATGGTATGTTATTTATTAATGTTATACAATCAGTTATTATGCATTAGTATTGAGAAATTGCGACTAATTGAATTTACATTATTTTAAGCGTAGATTTTTCAAATCGAGAACTAATGGAAATTACAGGGAATAACGGATCGGTAATTGATCCTAATTGAGTCATGGATAATGCCTTGTCCTAATGATGGTTGGTTGTTGTCGGAGTCCGTTCAGGTTTGCGTTTTCTATAGTGCTCATGGTTATTTATTAATTATTATTGTACGTGGTTGTAGACACCTCCATGTTCCTTAGAACAGTCACCAGCCTTGAGACCTTAAATGGTTAAAATCAACGGGAACCTGGGCTTGAGCATTGCTTATGTGTCTTGGAGGTCCTAACCATTGCAGGGTAGGACAGATGGGTAGTCAGTATTATTATTGTCTGTTGATTTTCGTTCTTTGATTCGAGAGGTTTATGCACGTCTTATATCTCTATGTTGTCATCGTATTGCATACGTCACATTCATCGTCGTATGGCGACGCAGAGTCGAATGTATTTATTATCCTTGTACACAAGTGCACACACACAAAAATAAATAAATAAATATTTTTTTTTCACTTGTTATAAGAGGTTTTCGCCGTAACGAGGAGGTTCGTTACATATGGTATCAAAGCGGGTTGGAACCACGACTTGGGATTCGCTACAGATTTCATTGACATGATTTGATTTGATTAGACTGTTGCTAATCGAGTTGATTGTGTGCGTGTAGGTAATCATGGTTAGAGGACGCCACGGAGGTAGATGACGGGGTGCTAGGGGAGGAGGCGTGACGCCTCCAGTGGCATCCACGCCTGAGGGGTCTAACCCCCAGGGAGGCGAGCAAGTTCTCGAACAGGAGAAGATAGCAGTTTGTGACGTGGTCGGGATGATGAGATATTTCCAGCGCATGTCCGAGGCACTGATCTGCTGCTTGGACAGAGATGAGGCTAGGGCGTCGGCACTCGCTGAGGTTCGGCCGTGCGCACCGGCTGTTACTGGTAGCATTCACCATGAACTCAAGAAGGTTAAATTTCTCGAGTTCTTTGGTCCCCCGGATGGCGCCGCCGTCGAGGCATGGTTGGAGAATATGGTGATGTGATTCACACTTAGCGATTATACCTACAACATGAAGGTCTGCATGGAAATATTTCAACTGAAGGGGAGCGCTCTTCTATGGTGGAAGACACTCCTACTACAGCTGAACATGGCCGTCAAAGACGTGTCATGGGAACTGTTCGAGGAACAGTTCCGAGAGAGGTATATTTCAGAGGAATTCACTGAGCGCCAGCTCAATGAGTTCAACACATTACGACAGGGAGGTCGTATGGTGCTCGAGTACGAGGCATGTTTTATGGAGCTACTCCGGTATGCTCCGCACCTTAACACTGAGAATTTTAAGGTCAACCGGTTCGTGTTCGGCTTTAATGGAAGCCTGCGTGCAATGTTTGGGATTTTAATGCCTCAAACCTTGTACGATTCCATATAGAACGCCCTCATAGCAGAGGAGGAGCTCATTAGTGGGGGTCAGACCAGGACTCTAGCGAGACCAGCAGGGCAGGTTTCATTTGGGACACTATGACATCAGACACCAGCGAGACATACGCTAGGATATCGTGGCTTCCAGAGGGGATCCACTTTCACTACACCTTGGTGACCGCCGCCTCAGCAGCGGACACCTTATCGGGGACCACAACTTCAACAACAGCTTCGCCCACAACAGTCACAGTTTAGGCCTGTTCAGTAGAACAGACCAGGGTTCCAGGCCAGTGGGTCGTCATCTTCTACTTCATGTACCAGGACTACTGGGTCGAAGAAGGGGTGTTGGACGTGTGGGGAGCCACACTACCAGTGCGACTGTCCTGTGGAGAGGACCAGAGTTTCGAGATCAGTGGGACCCACTACAGTGGGAGATATGGGCAAGGCCCATCGGATTCATGCAGCGGGTGAATAATCTCCAGGCAGAGCACGAGTCGACTGTGCTCAAGATGACAGGTACCATCACTGACTAGACCCTTAGTGTTTTGATAGATCCCGGTGCTACTGAGAGTTTCATTTCTGGTGCAGCACTAAAAAGGATTAAGGTAAAGGTAGTCGATCATAATGATTTTTTCTTGGTAGAGATGGTTTTAGGAGCCAAACAGAAGTTTGGAGGAAAATTTACGGGCTGTGCCCTTAACCTGGGAGAGTTTGTCACGAGGGCCAACTTGTACGTTATGATCTTAGGATCTTATGATGTCATAATTGGTATGGACTGGTTGGAATTGCATGAGGCGATAATTAACTATAAGACAAAATGATTGAGCTTGGTCGATGATGAAGGACAAAGATGCATGATTGTAGGATGGAACCAGGGAGTTTCCCTGAGGTTCGTCTCTTCCTTACATCTACGGAAGAGTATGCGCAAGGGGTGAAAGGTTTATGCAATCCTTGTGCTAAAAGATAAGGGAGTAGCGGAAGGTATAGAACACCTTCCAGTGGTGAGAGAGTTTGCAAACGTATTTCCAGAGGAGTTACCTGGGATGCCGCCGGAAAGGGAATTGGAGTTTACCAGACCTGAAATCGGGGACTGAACCGATAGAAAGAATGCCTTATAGGATGTTGACCCCAGATTTGATGGACCTGGGATTGATACGTCCTAGTGTGTCACCATGGGGTGCACCTGTTATTTTCATTTGGAAGAAGGACGAATCATGGAGGCTTTGCATTGACTACCGTCAACTGAACAAGGCTACGATCAATAATCAGTATCCCTTCCTGAGAATTGATGATCTATTCGATCAAATGAACGGTGTGATGGTGTTCTCCAAGATCGATTTGTGATCAGGGTATCACCAGTTACAGATCAAGGAGGATGACATCCCTAATACTGCCTTTAAGACAAGATTTGGAAATTACGAGTTTACTGTTTTTCCGTTTGGACTGACAAACGCCCCAGGAGTATTTATAAGTTTGATGAACCGGGTGTTCCACGAATACTTGGACAAGTTCGTCCAAGTATTCATTGACAATATTTTGATATACTCTTGGACAATGGAGGAGCATGAGGAGCACTTGCGGTTGGTACTACAGTGCCTGCGAGAGAACAAATTGTATGAGAAGTTGTCCAAATGCTCTTTTTATCAATCAAGGATTCACTACTTAGGGCATGTCATCTCTGGCGAAGGTATCTCCATGGATCCAGCCAAGGTCGAGGCTATTATGGAATGGCCTGCGCCAAAAAATGTCACAGAGGTGTGTAGGTTTATGGGTTTAGCAAGATACTATCGACGGTTTGTCGAGGGATTTTCGAAGATAGCAAATCTGATCACGAAATTGTAGAAGAAAAACAAGAAGTTTGTTTGGACGGAGAAATGCGCAGAAGCATTTCAGAGGCTTAAAGAGTTGTTGACGATGGCATTGATACTTTAAAAGGTCCCAGACATGGATGCGAACTTCTTGGTATGCACAAACGCATCAAAGGAAGGCTTACGTGGAGTCTTGATGCAAGACGGATGAATAATCGCTTACATTTTGAGGAAACTGAGACGACATGAGGAGAACTACGTGATGCATGATTTGTACTTATTAGCCATCGTATATGCCTTGAAGGTTTGGAGACACTACCTTGTTGGATGAATATTTGAACTAAGGACTGATCATTGTGGACTACAACACATTTTTTACGCAAAGCGACCTAAACACGCGACAACGATGTTTGTCGGAATTGCTTAGCGAGTACGACTTTGAGGTTACTTACATAAAGGGAACGGTGAACCGAGTGGTGGATGATTTGAGTCAGAGGCCACACATCTTTTCAGTGTTGCCTCTTCAGACAAATCTATGTGAAAAGATGCTAACCTTATAGTGTGACGACGACTGGTACAAGGAGGTCGAGGGCTTTATTGGACAAAACACAATGATGGTACCATGAAATGAGGGATTTTGTTTTGATAGCGATGGGTTATTGAGGTTTAAAATTTGGGTTTGCATGCTGCCAAATGACGAGTTGAGGATGTTGATCCTGAGCGAGGTTCATAGAGCAGTTTACATGGCTCAACCAGGAGTTACGAAGATGAGGGCAGACCTTAAGCCCTTATTATTTTCGAAGGGAATGAAGGCCGACATAGTCAACTATGTGGCCAGATGTCTACAATGTCAGCAGGTAAAGGCTTAACATAGACACCTAGCAGGATTACTTCAACCACATGCCATCCTGTAATTGAAATGGGAGGTTATTTCGATGGATTTTATTGTTGGATTGCCACTGACGGTAAGGAGACATGACTCGATTTTTGTGGTAGTAGACACTCTGACAAAGAGTGTTCACTTTATTCCTGTGCGTACGACGTATCAGGCACTTGACATAGTGATATTGTTCATCAGTGAGATTGTGAGGCTACATGGCATGCCTAAGAGGATTATATCCGATCAGGGATCGGTGTTTACTGGACGATTTTGGACGAGTTTACAAGAGGCCTTGGGAACCCAACTTAACTTTAGTACTGCGTACCACCCGAAGACTGACAGGTAGACAAAACGAACGAACCAAACCCTGGAAGACATGTTGCGCATGTACGTGATGGACCAACAAAAGTGTTGGGAATAATTCTTGCCACTAGTAGAGTTCGCTTACAACAACAGTTACCAAAGCACCATTAAGATGGCGCCTTTCGAGTTTCTTTACGGGTGACCGTGTCAGATGCCCTTGAGTTGGGATCGGCTTGAGGATAGGGTCCTAGTGGGACCAGAAGTGATCCAAGAAATGGAAGAGCAAATGCAAACCATAAGACAAAGGATTAAAGAAGCGCATGATCGACAGAAGAGTTATGCCAATGCGCACTGAGTCGACCGTAGTTATGAGGTTGGCAATCGATTCTTCTTGCAGGTTAAACCGCATAAGAGTTCGATCAAATTTGGAAAGGGAGCTAAACTCTCTCCTAGGTTCATGGGACCTTTCAATATTGTGGAGAAAAATGGGCCCGTGGCCTATTGACTAGCCTTGCCTGATTCTTTGAGGCGTATGCACAATGTTTTTCATGTATCTATTTTGAGACATTATATTAGTGATCCTACACATGTGATCGACATGAGTTCCTTGAATATATCGGACGAGGGAGCACTCACGGCTGAGCCAATCCACATCTTATATCATTGATTTCGATAGTTACGACGTCGAATGGTAGATCGGGTCAAGGTCAAGTGGGACAATTATAGTCCGCACTCGACGACCTGGGAGGACGCATATGATATGCGCCAATAGTTTCAATTTTTGTTTGATAGATAGAATTATGATACTATGATAATTTTATTTCAGCATTTATACTATGAAACATCGGGATGAAGTTTAGACCAAGAGGGGGTGTATGTAACATCCCGCTCTAGTGCACTGAGAAACTTATTCTTTGAGGACACTTGGTCGCTAGTGATCTGGACTTTTATGATAAGAAAACATTTTATCCTTGATTATGATGTGATATGATAGATGACATGATGTTTTACTACTTTGAAACGAAAATGTGCTATTGACTCAGTTTTACTGAGTGTGCATGGTTTTTGGACCTTGAGGATGCAGAGGCATCGACAAAACCCCTTGGACTCCAGATTGAGTCAAGGAGTGGGCTATTGGGGTTGATTGTTTATTGTGATTTTAGTACATTTGATTTGATGATATGATGTGGACATGTTCTGACACGATTGTTGATGATGTAGGCTGACCATAGCTTGCCGACTAGACTCACATATGAAGTAAAGGGGCCTCAAACAATTTCCAGAGAGGTTGAGGGAGAGGTGTGGAAAACAGCCCTGTCGCAGCCTACTAGCACTCCCACCGTGGCTCGAACTATAGGTTAACGATTACCTAGTTCGAGAGGATCCACGATGTCGTGAGGGTAGACTGCGACAGTCACGCACGATGACTCCAAGGGGCGCGCAATAAGGCGAGGCCCTTATTCCTTAGAAACCCTTACTCTCCCACAAGTTCACCTGGTGGAGTGTTGACTCCAGGGGTTATTTATGTCTACCAATCAATCAAGAGGAGAGTGGTACCCTTGGAGCATGTGGTGCATACTGAAGGGCATGTTGTGCAAAAGAAACACAAGAGGTGAGTGGCACCCTTGGAGCACGTGGTGCATCCTGAAGGGCATGTCGTGCAAAATAAACACAAGAGGTGAGTGGTACCCTTGGAGCACGTGGTGCATCCTGAAGCGCACGTCGCGTTGATATTGATAATGGAACAACTTAAAAAAAACTTCCCTAAATAACTATTGCCCAGTTCAGAATGTAAGTCCTAAGTCTAAAACTTCTCTACGGTAAAATTTTGTTTAACCTTAAGAAAGGATTCTATAAAAATAAAAATAAAAATTTAAACTAGAAACCACTTAATCGTTGTAGTCTTCATGATTTTTTGGGGTAAAATGATGAGAGTAATAATTTAATTAAAATCTGTTGTTTTAAATTGTAAAGAAGAAATAAATTATTTAACTTGTGTAAGTGTAAAAAGATTTTAAATTAATAATAAAAGGAAAAGAGTAAATAGCGCAACTACCATTTTGGATTTAATAAAAAAAAAGGGGAAAGAGTGGAATAATAAAAAATTAGGAAACTAAGGAATGGGGGAAACATAATAAGGGAAAGAGGTGAACTTATGGTAAAAAGCGAGGTCAACATAGTAAGGAATCTACAATTAAGAACCTTCTAAAATGAACTAAATTAGGAACTTCATTTTAGGGAAAGTATTTAAACCTGAAGGGGAATCTAGGAACACCTAGGAGTAAATTTAGGAGCAACTCTAGGGGGTGAGGGAAATGAGACAATTAATAAATTTAAAGAAATTAATTATTAGAGAGAAGAGGGGGATGGACAACAGTTGTGCGAAGGAGAATATTTAGACGACTTTTATTAAAACTTAATTTAAATGTGATTTAGGGAAAGTTGGAGGTTCTAAAAACTCTATAAAAGAAAGGGAAGATGAGGAAGAAGGGGGATCGACTATTATCATAACGTTACGCTACCGGAATTGTTACTTGAATGATTTCTTGTGAGGAGTTGGGATTTCCCAGCTTGGATAGGAGTGGTAGCTCGGCCTTGCGAGGCAAGCTGGGAGCTAGATGTACCATCTGGATAGCATGTGACCCCTTTGTGGCTCGGGGGGCTAAGGGGGAAGGAGATTACCCCTAGCGTGTGGCCCCTTTGTGGCTCGGGGTCGGCGAGCAGGAGCGGCTTGGAGCGCACGGACATCTTTCGAGGCAGGCGAGAAGGCAAATGTATGATTTATATTTTAGTAGACTAGAATGCATTACGACTTGCTGAGATCCGTATATTGGGGTAATTACATTGTTTGGCTATTTTTATTTATTTACCCGGCGATCACAATTATGACTGTTTTAACTCTGGTTTTTATTTTAAATTCTCATGCGATACAGTATTACTGTTGAAATCATGTACAAATTTATGTTCTATGGGTTTCTTGGGGATAAATTACAACTAAAGTAGCTATTGGAAAATTCAAATAATGAAATTTGTTACTGATGTTCATTACCTCTGTAAAAAAAGTTTTTCCTCTGTTTTTAGTAGATATAAAAAAGCAATTGTTTTCGTTCTGTCCCCTCTTTATTACTGCCATCTTTGTTGAATGATTCGTCCGGAATTCAGCCTTGTAGTCTGATTACTGAAGAAACTCCCATTCTATCCAATTCATTGTAATGGGGTACTGAGAGTATTACTAGAATTTAGGTTGGAAGTGAACAGTTTAATAATATCCCTTACCACCATGAATAGTTCCGATGCATGGAACAAATGTTTCTGTTGGCTTTGAATATTGCTAACAGTTGCTATTTTACAAAACTGCCCTTTCTCTAGTTTTCAAATTGCAGAATCCACTGCTACGATTGGGTGTTCTTATTACTTTATACCTTCCTTGAACCAGTTAATCTGTGAGAATCCTTGGATATTCTACTTGCCATTACATTGGTATTGGTCGTCTGATTTTATTTTATTATGTATGGAAGGTGTCTTGGTTGGTGCGTTAAAAGCTATGATCTTATCATAATTCAAATTGTGTAGGATTGGGATCCTTAAAAAAAAATTAAAAAAAACAAAATAGAATAAACATTAATTTAATTTTTGTGTAAAAAATAATAAACAAAAAAAATGAGAAGCATTATCATAGAATTTCTTGTAACTAACATGAATGGAATGGGGAATAGCTCTTCGATATTTCATGATTTCCCTGGTCTTGAAGTTTCGCGACCCTTCAACCAGGAAAAAAAAATAGTTGCACCGAGAATTGGTGTTTTACCCCCCTACGTGGCCCCTTTCTTTTTCCTGAGTCTCTTCCTGGTGTTGGATACCTTCAATATGGCCGTGCCTCTATTTTCTCCCTTGATGTGTGCTTGTACTTCTAGGAGGTGTGTTGGGGACGAATGTTGTTCCCACGAGCGGCCTGAACCAACCCTTACCACTTTGCACGTTTCCCGTCATTAAAATTTTGTTGAATCGTTGCATGCTACTGGCTGCATGCTACCTTTTGTTCAACCACCACCTTACCTCAACCACCGTCTGAGAATCCAACAGCGGGGATGCCATTCCCAAGGAGATTTGTAAGCTTGCAGTTAGATGATTTCCCCATCCCGAGATTCAATCACAGCGCACCAACGTTGGAGGGTGTAGCTTTTCTTAAAAACGTGAGACCCCGTGTTATCATCATTCCACCTAAGGCTGCAAGTCCTACCATTTACCCAGCCATGGAAAGTGCTGAGCCTGTCAGTTGACAGCCGCATTTAGTTACCCTTACTAGGTCTGAATGGTCTTAAACACCTTTCATTGTTTTTTTTTTTATCGCCAAGTTTTCTCCCTTAATAACTGACAGATAACATTGTTAGCTATGCTCCAGAATTGACTACCTAGTTGCCTTTATGTTACTGATGCGATTATTTACTATTTATTTAATGATAGCATCTATGGTTTAGACTGCTACCCTTGTATCAAGGATTGGTGATTGATTGGAGAGTGATTAGAAATACAATATAAATGGCCACCTATAAGATTGGAGGTGATTGTTATCTTATCGCAAGGAGAGGTGATCTAAATGAATTATAGTAATTTTTACATTAACCTTTATGTACTCATTGATAATGTTGATGCTAATTATTTGGGTAACGCCAACTTGCAATGCTATAAATGGGTTTTTAATAGTCAAAATATCATATAAATGGATTTTTAATGGTCAAAATATCATATGAACCGAATATGAATTATTAAAGTGATTAACATAGCAATGATATTTTATTTTATTTTTTCAAGGTTTTTTTACTTTGGTTCAGTTTTTAAGTTTTTTACGAGGTGCATCGGGTGTCAATTGAGTGAGTAGAGCGCCATGAGTGACTCGGGGATCCACTTGTTTTCTCTACTATCCTTACCATTCGTGCGTGCGGCTCCATGGGTCATTGGGCCACCTTCGTGTTTACCTATTTGGTGGTTGTGCATGCCTTTTCATTTGATTTTGTTTGTTTTTTTATTATCAAATATACTTGGCTTTAATCGGATTTGTCTTAGTAAACTAATGTTCTTTTAATGTTCTACAATATCATATATGAAGCATCATTCAAGGTTTGCTCTTAGTCTATGTTCATTACTGTTCATAAATTGACTTTAATCACACGAGTTATCATTGAGCCGAGGCCTTGAATTTTTTTTCTACAAGATGGTATATATCAAGCATTGCTCAAGGGGAATTAGACGTCTTCTTATTGGAAGGTGAAAGTGGATGAGCCAATCCAATAAGGTTTGTTATATTTTTTGACATTAGGAATAGTGTTGTCAGTATTTTGTAGTTGATTTTTCTGACTTTAGGTTAAGGTTGTTATTAATTTTGTAAGCAGTTTCACCAAAACAGTGTAGCCATTGCTTTCCATTTAAGTAGCCCATTATTATAAGAGCAAAAAACAAGATTTCCATTCTAAAATTTCTTGTAGTACTGCATGGATATACCTTTTCCTTTACGTACAAACAACCACACTTGTGTTGGTTTCCTCTACTATGATCATGTCGTGGGAATAAGAGGGTTTTTAAAAATATTCCCTTATCTATATTTTTTTTAGTCATTATAATTATCTTGTGGAATATCAGTTTTGAGTATTAGTCTTGATTCTAGCCTGTGTGGAAAAAGGGGTATGGAAAACGAATATCTAAAGACTTTACTTGTCAAAAATATTAAGGCCCCATTTCTAGACTTAGTTCTCACAGGTATTTATACATAGCGAGTTCTGCAAGGGTTTTCTATGCACTGCAATTTATCCTATTGTTATGCTCATAAGATAGTAATCTAACATAAGAATTATTCTAAATTGGGTTTGATGGAATACTATCGATATTCATGCTTTGTTTACTCGATAGATTTCCTAGTTGTTACATCAGTTCAGACAAAATATATGTATCATACGAGCATTTTAATCATTTAGACATAGATGGAATAATTCAATTCTGAATCAATATGCATGTAACATATCATTGGTTTACTTATTTAAACAGAGATGGAAATAATTGGATTCAGAATTAAAACTTACATTATATCAGCTATATAAAAATCTAAATAGAGAGGGAGTTGATAACATATCTGAACTAGTTTGTAGGGAAGACAAAGGGAACAACCACGTTGCTCCTGACAGTAGAATAGGGCAACCAAAATCAAGTGTCCTATTCACCTCCTAGCCTGATTTTAACATGGTTGTTCCATTTGTCCTTTTGCAATAAATATTAAATATTCTATTTTCATATAAGTGTCATAGTCCAATAGTTATTTGGGTCAAATCATATCTCTGTGAAACAATCATAATATTTATTACAATTATTAAATTAGAAACTCAAATTTGCCATAAATGTCAAAAAGTTTCCAAATTTGAATTTACTATAAACAGAATAATTCTTCAATAAATTTTAAATCTCAAAAATACTTAATTTTTGGGGATGTCACTAGAAGGTCGAGAGTCCCTTTCACTTAGCCATTCTACGACACTCAAGAACTTCGTGACCAATTCCAAGCTCTGTGACTAGACAACGGGCGCATAGAAGACAGTTCAGGCTCACGACATTGTGAAATCCAACAAGAAAACTAGGTGATCTGTAAAATTATGGTCAACATACAGTCTCAGAAGCAGCAACAGGAAATCAAACACAACCAAGAATTGGAAATTGTCCTCAGGGGGGTCAACCGAAATAGTAGGAATATGGGAGCACTCACCCAACGTCTGGGAAATCCCCAACAACAAGCTCACTCTGCAGGAACAGATGAATCATGATTACCTTCAACCTTCCACTCTCATGCTAGCAATAATCAACATGTCCCAATGGCACCAGTATTATCAAGTCGTGTTTGGCCAGAAGAAAACCAGTCTCAGTGCTATGAAGAAGCACAACAAACAGAGGAGAATCTAGCAACTCAATAGGACGAACCACCACAACCCTACATCTAGCTATAGGTTTTTATGAATTGTAAATAATTGTTGTTGTTAAATAGGTTTATTTCCATTTTAACATAGAAACATTGTAGCTTATACAGAACAATGGGTATAACTCTCACTGACATAGATAGGTACTTTTTCTTCCATGGAAGCAACATAGGTGCTTGCACCCTGCCACGTGTATCTTTTTGAATTTTGGCTATTTTTTTAATATAATATAAATACACCCATTTCAGTTTTAAAAAAAGGATACAAAGAAGCAACTTGAATCCTACAAGATTTACATAGTATTATATAGATATGACATGTGACAAATTTCACTTATAGATCTAAGTGTAACGTAGAAAATGGTGATAGAGTTGGCATATCTACAATGGATGATGTATTTTTGGGGTTCAACTACTTGCAAAACAAATTTAATTTCCTAGAGGTCCACATTTATCCTAGCATACATCACTCACATGCCTACATCACTCAAATTAGTATGATATTAGACCTTTCCACAGAGAGGGGCCTTGGTTCGTGAATGTAGTTAACACCATAGCCAAATCCATGGGCATGATAGTTTTGTGCCTCCTGTTCTCCTAGAATACGATAAGTTACCTAAGAAGAAATTATGTTTCTCATTAGTAGTATTTTGAATATGGACTCACCATCATATCGTAGATGATTATTACCGTCCTATAAATATAGGATGTACTACTACTTAAATTTTAAGATTAATTTTATTTATCTCATAGGAAATCATATGTGATACTATCTCCTTAGTGTCTACTTACTTTCTGGTTATATGACTTATTTGTTTTTGGTTTTTTTGAAATTAAGTTTTAGAGGAATAATTGTTAGTACAAGTTGGTAACTTTGTTTTAACAATATGATCAATTTATTAAGTATTCTTGTTACTTAGATGCATACTTTAATAGTTATTTAAATCACTTACAAAACAATTTACCTTGTTTTTATCACAAACTCAATGTTTTTCACTATTAGAATCACTTATTATATGAGTTTTTTATGCAAATCAATATTTAGAATTCCAATTAAAGGTCAATAAAATTTATAATTATTTAATATGCAAAGTTTAAATTTWTARTTAAATAAAGTKATAKTATAGATAACATAGTSAACTATAGTTTRTGGATAGAATTCATCCACCATATTATTATGTAAACCATTAAAWTAMKTTGTCCAATTTGATTTTGGCTACTCTCTTAAACCTTTATGGATAGAATTCATCCACCATATTATTATGTAAAGCATTAAAATAAGTTGCCCAATTTGATTTTGGCTACTCTCTTAAACCTTTGTATATTATTGATTGATAACAACTTTAAAATTTAATCACTTTTTTATTATGCAATTTTTTTTATTTTTTTTTAAGATATATCTAAATCAAAATCCATATCAAAATTTTAACACTTTATGTATATTATAATACTATATTCTATAATATAAATATTCAAAATGAAATCAATACAAAATAATAATAATAATCTAATTTTAAGGTCGTGGTGGACCATCCCCTTGTTTTTGGAACAAGGGACCCCCTAGTTTTAGCTATTCCACTACTAAAGTATATGAAGATATACATACCCTAACTTCCTCTCGATTTGAACTTGTGTCATCTTAGAAAGAAACATATGTTCTTCAACGTTAGACCCACTAAGGTTGTAAATTTTATTATATTATTAATTGTTTAAAAGAAAATTTTAATGGAAGAGGAAAATGCCTCATTCATAATAACCATACAACTCATTTACTAGAATTAACTCAAAGAGATTAAAATATTTAAATATATAAAACAATGAATTATTTTTTTAACAAATTTTATATATAACATTTAAAATTGCTTGAAATGAGGGTAAAAATGGTTGGAACTCAACATTTGATTGGTTGAATGTGTATAATTTGAGAAGGGGATTTTAGGGTGTTGAATCCATGTATGCATTCAAAAATTCAATTTAAACAAGAAAATGGTGATTTAGATGAGGCTACTAAACTCATTTGAMRATTATATTATATATTATATAACATAGTATATTATAAATTTTTAATTGATATATATTATATAATATACATCATTATAATTATAGTATATAATATCTAATAATTAACAATTAAATAGTTACATTTTGTTTTTTTGCTAATGTACTTGTGACTTGTAGCATTAACAGGTGGTCTAAGAAATTACAATTAGTGGGAATTTCAACCATCAAAATCAACATGGCCTGATTTTTAGGTGTCTCCTCCCAACTACCACTTAGTTCCCAATACCATTGTTAATAAACTTTGAGAATGGTAGGTGTTTATCCCAAGTCAATTTTAAGCAGAATGTTGGGTTAATCCTGAGTTGATCATAAAGTAGTTAGGTCAACCTTGATATGATGAATGATACATTTAGCATTCATTGTTTAGGGGCCTATGGTATTAGGTAATCCATGGTATTTTCCCATGGTATTACATATGATGAAGCCTATTTAATGGCTTGAAATAATTCATTCTGGGATGTCTGATGCTCTCCTCTATAGACCTAGATGAATTTAGCTGCTTGAGTTAATATGTTGTTCCTATGTTTGAATAACTTGGAGATGAGAATATCTCATCAACGCTGTCAGCTCATGGTTCCTCTTTCTTGATGTTTATGACTATTGTTTTAATTTCCTTACTCAAGTGACACGGGTCGATACCCGTCGGCTACCACTATAACCCTAGGTGCAACCACCCAACCCACAAGAATGGGGCACGAGTAAATTCATGTGAGAATCGAGCATGAGACTTCATTTTACAAATTTCCTTCCATTTACACGGCACTTGCCAATCCATCTACACCCGTGCGGGCCCCTCGACAATTTTATTTTAGTTATTTAGTCATTTCGTCTTTTTGTTTGTGTTTCATTTTCGAGAAGACTATTAATCTAGATTTTTATGTTATTAAAAAAAGTTAGAAAAATCAATTATAACGAGTTTATAATTAGATCAAGAATTTTAAAATAAATTGTTTTTCATGATACACCCTATTGACTATTATCATTTTTCACTATGATACTCATAACAATTTGTTATTAATAGTAATTATTTTATTTATGATCCTTGAAGGATATGGGAGCTAGTGACGAAAACTCTTGCTCTCATGCCCACATTCATCTATCTTGATTTTAGTGGTTGTTTCCTTTTTCCTATTTTTGTTTCATTTTCAGTAAAAATTGTTATTTTCTTTATCTGAACATGTCTAATTTTAGTTTTTTTTAAGATTGTTTTGGATAGGTAGTCACAGTCAATGAAACTCTACACTCATGGAGGGGATATTTTGTTTGTACATTTTTTCACTATTGAAATAGAATATATATATAAGTATTATAATTTGATTTTAATAATTTGATTTTTTTTTTATCTTTATTCTTTCTATGATTTAACATGATCTTGTTAAAAATAATTATAATAGTGTTTTTAACCATATTAATATGATGAAGGGCATCTTTCTCTACTATCTACCATTGATTTAACCATGATACTAAATCTTTAACATTTTTGATGAATTACAAGGAACCTTTCCTTCTTCATGGTAATTAAATTGTGATTGTAATGTGATTTTTTTTAATCATTTCTTAAAAACAACAAAAAATAATTTAAATTTCATGGTGAAAAGAAAATAGTTAACTTATATATTTTACAAGTATTTATCTTTTATTTCTAAAATGACGCCTTTAAATCAATAGAGAAATTAGGTAGTAAAGTAAAATTGACATAAAATTTGGGAATGTGGTATGTTTCTTTATAATTAGAAATTAGTTATATGACTATTCAAAATAGAAATTATGTATTCATAAGTAGTGATTTTGCTGGTCATTAACGGGCAGGTAAAGTGTACTCTAAATTTATGAATATAAAACTTGATATATATATATATACATTCTGCCATATTAGCTGGATTATGTGTTTTTTAAATATGAGATTCGTTTACCATTATGTTGTCAAAGAATGTTTCCCAACTTGAAAATAAAAATTATTAATAAAAAATATTTGTTTTAAAAATATATTTTACTATCAAAAATTAATTAACATAAATGAAATCAAACACCAATTAAAACTTTCCATAATCAAAATAAAATACATTTTATTTAATTACATATTCAAAATAAAATATATTATATTTAATTACATATACAAATAATAACAATACATCATAATCAAAAT
>ML816703.1:24127-38176 GCA_009831015.1 Picea engelmannii | reverse complement strand
TTGTTTCATTTACGGTGATATTGTTTTGTTTTGATGATATGCTATTGATTTTATGATATGTTGTTGACATGATCTGACATGATGGTTGATGATGCAGGCTGACGATAGCTTGCCGACCAAGACTCACATATGGAGTAAAGGGGAAACACATGATTTCCAGAAAGGATGAGGGAGAGGTGTGGACAGTAGCCCTGCCACAGCCTACTAGCACTACCGTCGTGGCCTGAACTGTAGGTTAACTATTACCTAGTTCGAGAGGATCCACGATGCCGTGAGGGAAGACTGTGACAGTCGCTCATGATGATTCTAAGGGGCGCGCAATAAGGCGGGGGCCTTATTCCTTAAAGCCCTTAGTCTCCCACAAGTTCACCTGGCGGAGTGTTGAATCCAGGGGTTATAGACGCCTACCAATCCGTCAAGTCAGCGAGTGGCACCCTTGGAGCACGTGGTGCATCCTGAAGGGCATGTCGCACAACAGAAGCACACGAGGCGAGTGGCACCCTTGGAGCACGTAGTGATGATGAGGATGAGACAACCTAGATGACCCTAAGACCTTAACGCCTGATAAAATTCTTAAAATGACTCCCTTAATGAATCGTCGCCTAGTTCAATCTAAACCTAAATTTAAAACATCTCAAAGATAAAATTCTGATAAGCCCTAAGAAGAGATCCTACAAAATTAAACATAAGGGCGTAAACCAAAACCCTCCTATGTGTTAGTTAAAGTCTTCTTAAACTAAGGGGGGGTAAAGTAATGAGGGGGATAAATTAATTGAAACCAAGGATTTTTAAAGTTTAAAGAAGATTAAATTTATCTAAGAGAGGGTATAAAAATTTAGGATTTTAAAAATATTTAGAAAAGACAAATAAGCACAATTATCTTTTTGGGTTTAAAAAAATAAAATAAATAATAAATAATAAAGAAAAAGGGAAAAAAATAATAATAAAAAGAGAGAGATAAAAAAAAAATAAAAAATATATAGAAATGAGGAAACTTGCAATAAAGGAAACTCAATAAGGGAAAGTAGGAGACATAGGGTAAAAAGAGAAAAGGAAACAACATTTAAGGAGTTACTAAAAATCAACAACTTCATTTTAGGAAAGTTATTAAAAGCATGAGAGGGGATCTAAGAACCCTAGGAGTAATTTAAGGAGCGATTTTTGGGGGGAGTGAGGGAATTGAGTCTTTTAATTTTAGAAAGAAATTAATTTTTGGAGAACCATGGGGATGAGTGACACTTGGACAACAGAGAATGTTTAGAGGTTTGTCATTAAAAATTAAATTATTAATGATTTAGGAAGGTAGGTGGGTCTCAAACTTCTATAAAAGAAGGGGAAAGGAAGGAAGAGGGGAGGAACGGTTAGCGTAACGTTACGTTGCCGGATTGTGGCTTGACGGATTGCTTGTGAGGGGTTGGGTTTATCTCAGTTGTGTTGGAGTGGTAGCTCAGTCGTGGAGGCGAGCTGAGAAGCTAGTCTTATCTCTGGATCTTGTGTGGCCCCTTTGCGGCTCGGGGGGCTGAGGGGGAAGCAAAGTACCCCTAGCGTTTGGATGGGAGGTACCGGTGAGCCTTCTGCAGTCGGCGAGCGGGAGCGGAAAGGAGAGCGGACGCGGCATGGAGCGCGAGACGTCTTCCGAAGCGGGCGAGTGGCAACGGTATGATTTTAATTCTGGCAAAATTGTTTATAAATGGTTAGTGTTAAAATGTTTCTGATATCTTGCTAAAAAACTTGTTCCTGGCAAATTCATTTTATAAATGGTTAGTGTTAAATTGTTTCAAGCGATTCGTCTTATTTAATGGTTACTGAACAAAAAAAAAAATTGTTTATCTCTGGAATACCTCCATCAATTCATTTTTACCTCTGGCAAATTGTTTATCTTCTGGCAAATCAATTTAACCTGGCATTTCAATTTATCTTCTGTCAATCGTTATCTTCTGGCAATGCGTTTGGGGCGTTTTGGTCTGCGTTTTAATTGGTTAATGAGTTGCGTTTAAATGATATTGGGCGTTTTTTTTGCCACTGTTGTCTGTATGCGTTTTTGTATCGTTATTGTATGTGCATTCCGTATTGTATCCGTGCGTTTTTGTATGCGTTTGTATCTGTGCTTTTTTGTATGCGTTTGTATCCATGCGTTTTGTATGCGTTTGTATCCGTGCGTTTGTATGCGTTGTATACAGTGCGTTTTTGGTATACAACATATTGGGCATTTGTCCAGTGCGTTTTTGCACCTTAAGGAAGGTCCGAGATATGATTAAGGGTTGCGTCCCCATTTCCTGCTCTGTCTGCGCTCCGATGACCTCTGACTGATCAACCTGCGATTTCCCTTCCTGACCTTGATGAATTAAGTTCTGGCAGACCGAACCCCTCATTCAGATTCCGCGTAGTGGCCCGCCCGCGCTTTCTGTAGCGTTGATGCATGTTTTTATTACGCCTTAAGGGTTGTCGTTTCCTTACTGTAGTATTAACGCCTTCTTAGATTAGTAAAATTTCGATTATCTCTGTCAGTTGACTCAGCAGTAGGTATTCTAGGCATAGTCTTTTAGGTTATTCAACTCTTCATGTAGTTTTAAATTCAGATTGATCCTTCGGTGAAGACTGTGTTTTCCTTACAGCGTTGGTAATTAATTTCATTTGGCATGGTTAAGTTGCAGAGTCGTATTTGTATGGACTAGTAAGTTGGTTAAAGTTAGCTGTGGTGTATGGTTCTTGTATGGAAGTCCGTCGGTGCCATATCCATAAAAGCCTAGAGAAAGCGATTAAACAAATGTTTCTAATCTTGATTTTTTCAAAGTTTACATTTTATATTAATGGCCATAGATTGCCAGGTATCCTAATCCTTTACGCTGCCCAGAATACACACTAAAACTTAATTGCCTAGTACTCTAATTGCCCTGTACTCTCATCACAATATACATGTGTTTTCAAGACTAATATGTTGATTCTAATCTTAATGGCCTTTTTCTGTAGTCATTTGTAGTACGCCAGTGTTTGGTTAGAATGGATTTACAAGCTTTAATCATGATAAGATTAGATTATCTCAAATCGGAGGTGGTTGCATCCTCTCATATTTCCCATTTACTTCTTATACGTATGTCTTGCTAATGGCTATTTGTTTCAATCGACATTTGTGGATTAATAATCGAGTTCTGGCAACTAAAGGAATTATCATAATATTCACTTTTCGATTGTTATATGTCCTCATTTTAGTTAAGTGGTTATTTATTGTTAATATTCGTCATTGTTATTTAATTTCACTACCAAGGTTAGTTCAACAAAGAAGAAGAAAAATATCTATATTTTGCTACAGCATGAAAGGAAAAATGTTAGGGCATACATATGTCAATGAATAATAATTTATAATTTCGAAATTGTAATACATTGTTAGAAATATGAAATTTCATTGTTCTTACCCTACAAACAAATTGCAAGGTTAGAGTGAAATGCATGACCCTTTTACATTTCAATGTTATTGTACTTAGAAGTGAACGATATGGCTACCTTATTATAACGTTAGTGTAAACTATTGATATTGACATTAGGGACCAATAATTTAATTATGTGGTTATTTTTGTCCTTTTAAAGGTTGATACCTTAGATGCGACCTTTTTAAATATCCTTATGTAGGGACCCTTTTTACATCCTGTTATTTAAATAAGGCCATTTTAAAATTGTAATTGTTATACCTTGTCATTTAGAAATATGATGGGATTTGATATATTCAACCATGATGTTATTTAGCAATGTGATGTGATTTTTATATTGAATTAGGTAAGGGTAAGATATGTCATTATAAATTAAGGTGCAATTTTTGTGTTAGGTATTTTAGGAAAATAATGGCATTGTGGACTTATCTTTATACGATTAAAACTTGGGTTACAGATGGTTATAAAAATAAGGTCCTAGAAACAAGCACCTTGAAATTACTAAGATGGTAATGGCAAAATCTGCGATTACTAAGTTTACTTTCCTAAACGGTTGGGCGGGGTATCTCGTCTACTTGTGGGGTTCAAGGGAGTTTGGGCCAGTATTACGTGCCTTGAGTCGTGGGAACTACCTTTTCTTAACTTTGTTGGTCATTTTCGGAGTCCTTCGGACATGTGCGTCTGTAGAGTTAGTGGTTTCCTTGAGTGGTAGTTGTACTTGGATGAGATCGTCCTTTTGCCTGGTCTCTTATGTTGGGCGGGATACAGTCACCCCCCTGGTAACCTAAGGAGACATGTCTGTGGGAGGGATTTTTCTGCGTAAGAATCGAGTGTCGTATCAAGAGTCTTGGGCCCTTTAAAGGCAGGGTTTCCACTCTTGCGACACACCTGACAGAGATTACTAGTTTCTGCCTGAGTAGTCGGCCATGAGCCTGTCTAATCTTCTTTTGAGAAGACATAAGACTAAAATCCCTGCTTTTCTATGCAGAAATAGTAAACTCTATTGTTGGATTCTTCCATCTGTGACTGTGCCGTACTTAACACCTGGTGTCGTTCCCTGCTTCAGTTGCTAGTTGTACGCCTTATATCTAGGGCTATGTATCGCTTGCTGTCACGGTGTTATGTCGGGTCGTCTTATTGTGTTCATCTTGTTTGCGTCTCGTTCTAGGTCGGGTTACTAGTTTCTGCCTGAACAGTTGGCCAGGAGCCTGTCTAATCTTCTTTCGAGAAGACATAAGACTAAACGCCCTGCTTTCCTGTGCAGAAATAGTAACCCTAACACCATGAGTTCTTCCCTCTGTGTTCTTACTGTGTGCCCCCATAATGTCTTATTGTTTGTGTTGTGCGCCTTATGCCTTGGGTAGTATATTGTTGCAGTTACTCGTTGTGTGCCTTCAGTCTTCTTGTGTTGAAAATCGTAGGTTGCGTCTTGTTGGTTGTCGAGTGGCGTCGTACAATTAAGTGTGTTGTTACTTCTACACGCGCACACACACCTTAACGAAAAAAAATTAAATTGCATCTGTTATTAGAATGGTTGTCGTAACGAAGAGGTCGTTACAATAAAGTCTAGTTGTTATGAGAAAAATATCTTAGAAACATAGATGACTCTTGAGAAAAAATATTACCCTTTTGTGGGTATTTCAATCTAGTTTCCATTTCAATTGGGATGGATGTCTTCTTCTTGGATTGCACAATTCCACTGCTAGCTCTTTATTCTTCATTGTATAAGTTATTCATTGGATCATATATGGCCTCCCATGCAACATTACCATGGAATTACAAAACCCCTTAAGACTAAAGGAGTTTTGATACCATTTTAGGAAATAAAGAATGAGATAGGACAAGAAATTGGCAGGAAATACTGCAATCCATCTCATGTTCATTGTATTCATTTAAAGATACAAATATATAATATATTATTGAAAGCACCTCAATTTATCTCACATCAACACCTCATCAAGAGATAAGGCAGGAGGAGGAAAAATAGGATCTATAAACACACTTAAGGTAAAAGATATATCCTTTAATGTGAAATATACAAAGGTGGTATACTAGTACTTTATGATTGTATAAATTTATGGGATACTAGTCTCACCATGTGACTGATGGTATCCCATAAATTCATACAATCATAAAGTACTAATATACCACCTTTGTATATTTCACATTAAAGGATATATCTTTTACTTTAAGTGTGTTTATAGATCCTATTTTTCCTCCTCCTACCTTATCTCCTGATGAGGTGTTGATGTGAGATAAATTGAGGTGCTTTCAATAATATATTATATATTTGTATCTTTAAATGAATACAATGAACATGAGATGGATTGCGGTATTTTCTGACAATTTCTTGTCCTATCCAGTGCTTTATTTCCTAAAATGGTATCAAAACTCCTTTAGTCTTAAGGGATCTTGTAACTATGTGAGCCTGCTCACATATACATAGTAATGTTGCATGGGAGGTCATATATGATACAATGAATAATGTATACAATGAAGAATAAAGAGCTAGTGAAATTGCGCAATCCAAGAAGAAGACATCCATCCCAATTGAAATGGAAACTAGATTGAAATACCCACCAAAGGGTAATATTTTTTCTCAAAAGTCATCTATGTTTCTATGATATTTTTCTCATAACAACTAGACTTTATGCAATCATGGAGTATGCAACCATTAAAATGCATATTATAGAAACTATATAGAACTAAATTGATCATATAGTATATCATTGGAAATATATTTCCAAGATATATGAAAGCCTTTTGAATTTTTACTAGAAAAAGTGGGTATTTTAGAAGAAAATCTAGCTAAAAAAAATTCCCAAAGAGCAAAAATGGACAAGTTAAAAATGATTTTTGCTCATAGTAAAAACTATAATTTTAAAAGATACCAATTTAAAATTGAATTCCCATATATGTTGTGAGATGGGTATCTTTTTTTTTCTATTAAATATTAGATTTATCTCATCCATATACTATACCAGGGGCCCAATTCTGCTACTGATCTACTATACAAACAACTCAATTCAACCTCAAATATACATGAACAATTTGCATCTTGAACTAGTGAATTGACATCGCATCTCCTTAATGGATCTGTGATTAGTAATTTTCCCGACGATTCGTCTTCACAAATCAAGAAATTTGATTGCACACACAATGATCTTAATCAAGAGTCACCTAATGGACCGGACTGGTGAATTCAAACAACATTTTCATTTAACCATTTGTACCTAGAATTCATTTATTTCAAAAACAACAGTTTTAGAAACATTTATTTCAAAACATTTAAAAATCAAAAGAAATTAATAATAACCATGAGAAACTAACAAACTGAAAACAAGAAAACTAAATAGTTTTTTCTTCGATCTCTACCTCTAAGCATAACACAAACAATTCCCTGACAAATCTTTTTAAAAAACAGTTTAATAAAGTAGGGAAAACATTTTTCCTTAATGAAGTTTTCTACTAAGAGACTTCCAGTAACTCCTACTCATCAAAAAAACCTAACAATTTGAATAAAATACCGAAAATATTGTTTCCTTTTTAAGGATTTCATAAAAAATTGTTCTAATAATGGTTTCCCATCAACAAAACCAAACACTTAAAATAAAATATTGAAAACATTATTCCCTAAAAAAGTTTTCTGCTAAGAAACTTCTTCTAATACTAACTATCCATCAGACTTCTTCTAATAACGAATACCCATCACCCATCGGTGTTTCCAGAACGTGCAAGTTCAGGGCCCTCGGGTTTCAAAGGAAACAACTCCAATAGCAATTTATTCCCCGAGTCCTCGTTAGATACATCTGAAAATTAGAAAATAATTAGAAGAAAAAAAAAAGAAACAATAAAATTCTATGACTGTAATGCCCAAACAAACAATAAAAACATACCCTCTTGTTGAGTGATTGAGCGTGACGACTCTAGTGCCCGCTTGCGTTTTTCTCTCTCCTTCGCGTTCTGTTTCGAAACCAATATAACACGTTTTTTTCTTCGACACTTCCATAGTGTTTAAGAACTGCAGTGATTCTCTCTCTATCTTCCCGGGTGGGCGACAGCATGCCATTTTCGTAAATTCTTTCGAGTGTCTCCTTTTGCTGCGTTGTTGGTTTTCATCTTGGTCTCACAGCTTTACTCGTACTATTCTCTGGAATCACAAGTAAATCATGAAATATTCGCAATTTCTAGGTCTCGTGTGACGGTGGATAAGCCAAATTATCGTATTCGTGTCAACAAACTCTTTTTCGCAGGGGACGCTAAAAGTACACTTTATCTACATGGGGCTTTCGCTACAAGTACAGTGCATGGGGATTTCGCCAAGGTTGCCCAGGTTGTTACAGCCTGCAGGTGTTTGGCATGGTTAAGCCCTCAGCATGTGTCCAGTGTAAGCCGGTGCATATATGCTTATGCTTTGGAACTGAAAATTCTTTACCATATATGGTTTAGTTCTGAAATGTACCAGTCGGACAGCCATAGGAGATATATATTGTATTTCCTTCAAGCTCAAATTTTTTGAATCTTTTAAATGAAGAGTGCAAATCAAACATGATCCATTCATTTCCAAAGACATATTTTTTAACATTGCAAGGTCAAAGTTGTAACAATCACGAGAGAAGAAACTTCCTTATAATATCTTACCTTGCATCAACAATTGGATCAGAGAACCGTTGGTGTACCCGCTCATTGTCAAATTAAATAACAAACAGAAAAAAAAATATTGGAAAGCTTAAAAAGAAGGAACTATACATATTGTAAGCAATGAATGAAGTGATCTTTTCCATAGTTTGTTTTATCAACCTAATTTTTTTTTGAAGAACTAACTTATAAATCTAGAGGGAAACACATCCCCTGACCTGGGTGACCTACACCTATACACCCTAGTTACTTTGTGCACCCTTGAGCATTCAGGGCATTGTAACTGTATCTACACCCCTAACCTATATCGATCTTATCCACTAATTCATTAAACACTGTCAAAGATAAGAAAATAAAATTAAATTAAAATTAAACAAAAAAGATTACAACAATGATACCTAACTGCATTACTTTGATCCATCACTTATGGCTTCTTTTTCAGGCCCCAAATTAAACAAAGAAATTACAACAATGATACCTACCTGCATTACTTTTATCCATGGCTTATGGCTTCCTTTTCAGGCCCCTTACTTCGATCGACGGATTTGAAAATGGAATGAGACTGATGAAGAGGAGATGCTAATGTCCGTGAATGAAACATCTATATATAACGTTTTTAGTGATTAGGTTAGTATTCCGAAGTAATATGAATCAAGGTATTAACGTTTTTAGCGATTAGTATTCCAATGATTTTAATGTGAATCACTGTATTTGAACATTTTGAGATTAAAAGAACTCAAGTAATATAAAGTAGTAATGTGAAAGTCAAAGTTAAGTTCTTAAATTTGAATACGTGGATTACTTTGCATGGGTTAGTATTCCAATGGTTTTAATGTGAATCACTGTATTTGAACATTTCGAGATTAAAAAACTCAAGTAATATAAAATAGTAATGTGAAAATCAAAGTTAAACTCTTAACATTAAAGATTTGAATACCTGGATTACTCTGCTTTGTATTTGAACATTTAGAGATTAAAAAAACTCAAGTAATATAAAATAGTAATGTGAAAGTCAAAGTTAAGCTCTTAACATTAAAGATTTGAATACCTTTATTACTCTGCTTTGGGTTTCAAAGATAACACCGTCTTAAATGAAGGCTTGGTTGCTTGGGTTTCAAAGATAACACAGTCTTAAATAAAGACTTGGTTTATTGGCAATTTGCAATTTTCAAGGATAAAAAATAGTCTTCCCTTATAATATATTATTATTATTTGTATACTTAATTAAATATAATATATTTTATTTTCATTATGTAATTGAATATATTTAATGTTATTTTGATTATGATGTATTGTTATTATTTGTATTTGAAGACTTTGTATTGTTGGAAGAAGTGGAAAACCCCAAGAAGAGCGAGCCTATGGAGTCCCAATCATTAATGTTATTTGATGGTGCACACACCAATCATGAAGGCTTTGTGTTGTTGGAAGAAGTGGAAAACCCTGAGAAGGGTGAGCCTATGGAGTCCCAATCATTAATGTTATTTGACGGTGCACACTATGTACTAGTTTTTTAAGTTTATAAACAAATCAATTTGGATGGTTAGCCGGCTTTGGCATGCGCTTCATTTGATTGTGTAGATGTGAAGATGACTCTCAGCAACGAATAGCTTAATGCATGCATGCAAACATGCCATAGTTGTTTTAGTAGTGGAATAAGTTTTCCATATATAGTTTCCATGCAATGTTTAAAGTTTGGGTATATAGAATATTAATGGGGAACTTAGTGAGGGTTTGAGGTTGAGGATTTAAAAACTTTATGGAAGTTAAGTCTATAGTTCAAGCTCATAAACCTATTGATTGAGTCAATAAATCAAACTTATCTATATATAAAATGTATATAAACAAACATAAAATTTTTAAATATTGTTKGTGTCTAAAAATATTGTTATAATGGTTAAGTTATTAATTGAAAAGATTGAGTTSTAATTAGGTGTTTATATTCTATGTCACAACTTTCTCCCAATTTCAACCTTGAGGTTAGAAATTTKACCAATGTATAGAAGTTTTGAGGTTAGTTGAGGTTTGCRTAACTTTATTGAAGTTGGTTGAKTCTATATCTCAAGTTCATAACCCTATTRAGAGTTKATAGMTCAAGGTTATCTATTTTAGAAGTTTCTAAGTCTTTCATAACATTGTTTATGCTTATTGATATTGATTTCTTAGTATTTACTATTATTTTTCATTTTAAAATTAATACTGTTGGTGTATAAAAATATTGTTATAATGGTTCAATATATTAATTGTATATATTGGGTTGTAATTAGGTGTTTAGCTTCTATATCAAAACTTTGACCCAATTTCAACCTTGAGGTTAGAAATTTGGGGAAAGAAAAGAAGTTTTGAGGTTAGTTGAGGTTTGTAGAACTTTATGGCACTTGAGTGACAATATAACTCAAACTCATAACCATATTGATTAAGTCGATAACTGAAGCTTATCTAGTTTTATAGTTTCCATGTCTATTATAACATTTTTTTATGTTTATCGATATTAAGTTCTTATTGTTTAATGTTATTTTTAATTTTATCATATTATATATATAAACAAACCTAACCACTAAATCTCATTTCAAAATTCCATGTCAGATGTGATTTAGTTTAGCTTCTCTAGTTATGTTGTGCGTATGTTTTCTTTTGCAAAATATGCAATAGCGGTGTTGTTATAGTGACTTTGAATGGTTTTTTACTTTTTAGTCTGTATTATTAGAACACATTTTTAGAGATCTAGAGGTCCAGTCTTGTTGAGCAGCTCCAAAATAACAAATGAACTTCTATTGTAACATCTAGTAATGTAGAGGGAAAATTTTCCTTACATCATAATGGGTGAACCTCTCTCATGAATGAAATCGATGTTATTCTTTTGTTCCAATCAGATCATCTAGATTGTATTATCTGTGTTTATATTTATGTTTCTATCATTTCCTCTTTGATGTTTACAAGTAGCTTGTGTTTTTGTGTGCATTCTTGATCTATACTAAAGATCAATTGGTACGAAAGCATGGTTATGTTGGACTAACGGCCACACCTCTCGTGAACTAGGGGTGTTTGATGAACCACCGCATCTCTCGTGGACTAAACACCACGCTGGGAACATGGGACTAACCACCCACCCAAGGTGATGTTGTTGTAACACCTACGGGTTTTGGTGTAGTGGAAAATCTTAACATGATATCGGAGCCTTGCCCAGGTTCAATTCCCTCGAGTTACGTCAGAGGGGGGTCTTGGACTGACTGCCACACCTCTCGTGAACCAAGGGTGTTGTACTAACCGTTGAACCTCTCGTGGACTAACCACCATGTCGGGAACATGGGACTAACCGCCCACCCAAGGTGATGTTTCTAATTTGGAAGTTTACTAACACCTGTGGGTTTTGGTGTAATGGAAAATATTAATAAGTTATTGGCATATTCTATCTCGGTATCTATACTTAGACAAAAGTTGGAAAATCTTAATAGGATAGCTCTACTCAGAGTTGCAATACACCCTCCTCAAGGATTTTTGTTAGATATCCCTATTTACAGGGCTTAGTATGTCATTACATTAGAGGGGGGTCTTGGACTAACCGCCGCACCTCTCGTGAACTAGGGGTGTTATACTAACCGCCGAGCCTCTCGTGGACTAACCGCCACACTAGGAACATGGGACTAACCGCCCACCCAAGGTGATGTTGCTGATTTGGAAGTTTACTAACACCTGTGGGTTTTGGTGTAATGGAAAATATTCTATCTCGGTATCTGTACTTAGACAAAAGTTGGAAAATCTTAACGGGATAGCTCTACTCAGTGTTGCAAGACACCCTCCTCGTGGATTTTTCTTAGATATCCCTATTCACAGGGCTTAGTATGTCATTATTAGGGTCTTTAGTGTTCCCCCTTCATATTTCTCTATGAACCCAGCCTCAAACATAACTCAGTAGTGGATGAAAATCATGTCATCACGTAAGGGGCCATCCACATAGGAATCTGCATTTAATGTGTATGCACTTCAATATTTGGATCTCGATCTGCATGAATTACTTGACATGTAGTATTTTCAAGCTCCAACACCCATGGAACTCCATACATTCTTCCAATTTCTCAACTTTTAGGGCCAAATGAATGGAGAGATTTTCAATAGTAATTTGGCCTGTCTCTTTTGTTAAGGATATAATTATCTTGTAGAATACTAGTTTTGAGTATTAGTATTGATTCTAGCCTGTGTGGAAAAAGGGGTCTCGAAAAGAAAGATCCAAAGACTTAGTTCTCACGGGTATTTATACATAGGCAATTCTGCAAGGGTTTTCTATGCACTACCATTTATCCATTTTTACACTCATAAGATACTACTCTAACGTAAGACTTATTCTAAATTGGGTTTAATGGCATACTATCAATATTTATGCTTTGTTTACTCGACATATTTCCTATTTGTTATATTAGTTCAGACATAAAATATATGTATCATACCATCATTTTAATCATCTAAACATAGATGGAATAATTCAATTTTGAATCAATATACATGTAACATATCAGTGGTTTACTTATTTAAACAGAGATGGAAATAATTGGATTCAGAATTAAAACTTACCTTACATTTTATCATCTATATAAAAATCTAAATAGAGAGGGAGTTGATAACATATCTGAACTAGTTTGTAGGGAAGACAAAGGGAACAACCACATTCCTCCCAACAGTAGAATAGGGCAACCAAAATCAAGTGTGTTATTCACCCCCGAGCCTGATTTTAACGTGGTTGTTCCATTTGTCCTTCTGCAATAAATATAAATATAAAATATTCTATTTTCATAAAAGTGTCATAGTCCAATAGTTACTTGGGTCAAATCAGATCTCTCTGCAACAGTCATAATATTTATTACAATTATTAAATTAGAAACTCAAATTTTCCATAAATGTAAAAAAGTTTCCAAATTTGAATTTACTATAAAAGGAATAATTTTTCAATAAATTTTAAATTTCAAAAAACTTAATTTTTGGGGATGTCACAAGAAGGTCCAGAGTCCCTTTCACTTGCCTATTCTACGCCACTCAAGAAATTTCTGACCAATTCCAAGCTCTGTGAGTAGACTACGGGCGCATAGAAGACCGTTCAAGCTCACGAAATTGTCAAATCCAACAAGAAAACTAGGTGATCCATAAAATTATGGTCAAGATGCAGTCTCAGATGCAGCAACAAGAAATCAAACACAACCAAGAATTGGAAATTGTCCTCAGGGGGGTAAACCGAAATAGTAAGAAGATAGGAGCACTCACCCAATGTCTGGGATATCCCCAACAACAAGCTCACTCTGCAGGCACGCATGAATCATGATTACCTTCAACCTTCCACTCTCATGCTAGCAGCAATCAGCGTGTCCCAATGGCACCAGTATTATCAAACGATGTTTGGCTAGAAGAGAACCAGTCTCAGTGCTATGAAGAAGCACACCAAACAGAGGAGAATCTAGCAACTCAATAGGACGAACCACCACATCCCTACATCTAGCTATAGGTTTCTATGAATTGTAAATTTTTGTTGTTTTTAAATAGGTTTATTTCCATTTTCACATGGAAAAATTGTATCTTATACAGAACAATGGCTATAACTCTCACCGACATAGATAGGTATTTTTTCTTCCATGGAAGCAACATAGGTGCTTGCACCTTGCCACATGTATCTTTTTGAATTTTGGCTATTTTTTTTTATATAATATAAATACACCCATTTTAGTTAAAAAAAAAGGATACAAAGAAGCAACTTGAATCCTACAAGATTTACATAGTATTATATAGATATGACATGTGACAAATTTCACTTATAGATCTAAGTGTAAGGTAGAAAATGGGGCTAGAGTTGGCATATATACAATGAATGATGTATTTTTGGGGTTCAACTACTTGCAAAACAAATTTAATTTCCTAGAGGTCCACATTTATCCTAGCATACATCATTCACATGCCTACATCACTCACATTAGTATGATATTAGGCCTTTCCACAGAGAGGG
>ML816702.1:67204-86899 GCA_009831015.1 Picea engelmannii | reverse complement strand
AAATCTTCGAGCTCTGTGGCAACTACAGGGTTCCTTCCAAGAGCTATATCCTTCCTCCGCACACTCTCTCACCTAGAGAGAGTCACTCACAGGATTAGTAAAACCTGCCTCTTCAATAAAAATCACCTCCCTCACCTGGAGAGAGTTTACACATAGGCTCAGCATGAACTTACACTCGTCAACAAGCCACACACAGTCTAGCACTGCGTGGCCACAACATTCAACCGGGTATACAGTCACGGGTTTCCCAAACAAGTTAGAGTCACATAATTGAACCCAACCAACTCAGTAATCATGAAATAGACTCATGGTTATGGTTTTCTTAGGGACGCATGACCAACAATCCACACATGGGTCAACACAGGCTCGACAGTTCAGAATAGAGGGTGTACCGGATTTCCAAGGAATCAACATAGACCTTTTCCTCAGTTTCAAAATTGTACAAGGGTATCTTGCAGAGGTCAGACGAGACTCGTTTTCAGACGGACGACGGTGGAATGGAGGAGGAACCCCCATCACGACTCAATTCAACATTTTTAACTGCATGCACATGGGTTGACACTCGTCACCCATGAAACTGCATGCATTACATTAGCATGCGTTCCTCCCCATTTGGAAGTCACTTGTCATTACAAAAGAACTTAGGATAAAACATATATTTCACATGGTCTTTTTGGAATAATATTAAAATATTATTCCCAAGGACTTAAGCCCCTCAGGACTGTACCAGGTCCATTGGGCCTTTACAAGCTCAATAGCTCGATTCCAGAGCTGTTTTATTTTCCTATCCAATATGCACATAGGATGCACTTGCAGGACACCTTTTGGTTCCACATGAATCATATTCCAATCGATTACATGATTAGCATCAGGTATATATATTTCTTAAGTAATGAAATATGAGACACCTTAGGTATAGTCATGGATGCGGTAATGCAAACATATATTCAATGTATATATATATGTATATACAAACAAATTTAATAACATTAAAACTGTATACAACATACACAACATACAATAAATAGAGAATTGTACTTATCTTGTGATTGAGAAGACCTTCCACCCCGAAGCAGGGCTATGACTCCATCGGGGTAATGGCTTCCCAAGATAGCCATGGTCCACAATCCTTATCCACATGGTCTAAGCCAAGGTACCATACCTCAGCAGCACTCCAACCATTCAAACCTCAACAATACTCCAACCAATGGTCTCGCATTCCCCACATGCCTGTCCCACCTGAGAGTATACACCTTCACAAGCATAGTCCATCGGTGCTACACCTCCCTTTCCTTGGGCTTCAACAACAGGCCAGATTGGAAGTCTTAGAGCACCCTGGCTCTAGGAGTTCCAACTGCCTTCTAAGTTTTCCAAGCAGCATCTTCCCAAGATACTCTTTGTAGCCAACATTTAACTTTTATCAACATCATCTCATCTGCATCAACCACATGCAGTTATCCTGAGAGAACATAAAGGAATTCTATTTCATGATTCATCTTGGTTGTTGCCACATTATGAATGCAGCCATCATTGTGATTTTCCATAGGCATCAAACTACATACAATTTTCCTACAAGACTTCATCTTGCATACTTCCAACAAATTGTCAGTATTTTTTGTACATCATAATTCAACATGTACAACATCTTATGTAATAATCTTAGAATTTCCTGCACCTGGAAATTCAATCAAAATTACCAAACAACTTGACCAAATAGAATGACTCATCATTCTATGCATATGTATGTTCATAATTAACAATAGTAAGTTCATTATTTCAATTTTCTGAAGATAAAATTCTATGTAGTCTCTATTCCTATGACTACCTAGCTTGTAACTTTGTTGTTGCAATGTTTAACAGTTCCTAAAATGTTTTCAACTTCAGGGGTTAGCAACATTTCAGCCATTAGTATAATTGTTTCCATGCAATAATATATATGCATGTACTTATAAAACATATTCAACCATTGCATTTAGTATACAATTCTATCACTCATTATGCATGAGTCCAATTCTCAATGCATTCTTATTCAGTGCACCTTGCATTGAATTACATAATGCTCTCTATCTCAGTCATATATCTCACCATCCATGAGTTGGAATTCTTGCCAATGTGTTGCCACATTCTCCATACCTTGTCATATTCTACCAGGTCCTGGTCTCATACATGACTAGCTTACTGGCATTTATTCCTACAACCAGCTTTTATCTTTAATTCTTTGTTTATTACCCCATAACCAAATTAACATGACATTCTACTATTTCAATGTGTGCATTCAGAAGATAAAATTCTTTGAATTAATACAAGCCTACAACCTTTACCACATCCAGTGGTATGCATTCAATCAAATAATCATGTGATTTTTTTAACATATCTTTGGCCGAGGAAATTCTTACCAAAATTTCCTTTCAACAATTATGAAAAAAGAGTGATAAAAACTCATACCTGCATGGATTCCATTAAAAATTATATTACCTGAATATCTGATAGCAGTAGAATCTTTCATGCTTCTTTTATCAAACTTATAACCAACACTTCAACTCCGACGCAGACCTCCGACCCTCGGGCCAAGATCCACACAGGATCGTTCTAAATTCTCCTCGAGCTGAAGAAACTCCTTTGATTCCCTGCTAGAACCTCCAATGAATCTGATCCACAGGTCCTTCACTGATGCAGGAGCATCGTAAGCAGCCAGTCGGGCAACCATAAAAGGTGGAAGACAGCTGGAAAACACAACACACATTTTTCACATGTTGAAATGTTTTGAAGAAATTAATGAGCGGATATTAATGTAGTAGTTAAAGGAAGCATACTTACATGTTGTAAATATATCTTGAGAAATTTTCTCTCATTTGTTAGATGTAGTAGACATTAAGTCTGATAAATGAAAGTAGGTATCTTTGAATTAAAATATTAGACATTTTTAAGAGTGTAGGAGGGAAAACATATATAGACACCCTTGCCTTTGTATTATTGTATGATTAGATCATTAACGCGGAGAAAAAAAATAGAGTTGTAGCAGAGAGCTATAGAGAAGAACCCATGTACAGGAGCTTGAATTAATATATGAAGCTTTGACTCAGATTTCATGGTGTTATGATGCTTATTGTTTACATATGCTAAATGGTATGCTTACAGGTGTTTTATTCTCTCTCTTATGCATTTTTTATGATGCTATGTTGTGTTGAATGTATGATTTCATGTTGAATGTATGAAGTCTAAGAGAGAAAGAGAATGAGTTTCAATTGTTTCTCTTCCTGAGAGAAGTTCCTACAAGGAGTGCAGTGAAATTTCCACAAGGTGTGCATTGACAAAGGTTGTGAGTCTATCTCAGAAAGCTCAGGAGGGATACCCTTGTTCTCATTCCAGTAGAAGTGTAGGTGAAGAACATAAGTCATGCAAGGTGTGCGTAGGCTAGTTGAAGCCTTATAAATTATCAACTAAGGTTGAAGAGTGAAAGATTGTTGTTGCCAAGAGTGCACAAAGTTGAAGAATCATATACACAGAAGTATTTGAAAGATTGTTGCAAAGAGTGCATGCAGGAGTCCTTTCGAGACTTGAGGTTCCAATAGAAAGCTCAGGAGGGTCAGTGCCTTTGAAGTATTCAAAGAAAGACAGGGAGTTGAATCATCGCGCAGAAGTTAAGTCCCAGAGAAAGAATGTTGAGTCGATTTGGGCTAGAGATTCAGAGGAAGGAATCGAATGGTCAAAATTCTCAGTGGAGAATTCATGAATTTGCGGGAACCGTAGGATCCAAAAAAGCTATAGGGTGGTTAGGAGTTGTACAAACCCACCACTCTAGTGTTAATAATCAATGAAGACCATCGATTGTGGTCAGTTTGGGCCGTTGGATCATTCTTTCAAACTGGGGTTCATGAGTTCGAAGGGCAGAACAAATCCTTTGGTTGCGCAAACTCCCGAGTAGCGAGAAGTAGGAATAACTGTTGGATTGGAACCTCCTTTCTATATCCCATATCGGGGTTTCAGAGGTTGGGAGGAATCAGTTTCGATTGCAAAAGTTGCAAAGGGTGAGGGCAGAGGTCTCGGGCGAACATGTGGTGCATCCATCAAGTGGGGACCACGTGGTTGACAAGTGGACACTCGTTGCCTGGGAGGGGGTCAACACCCTGTTGAGTTCTCATGCTTCGATTTCTCATAAGAAAGGAGAACAAAGGCTCAACAAACTAACTCGTGAAGTTGCGAACCATGAGAAGTACTGAAGGAGTTAAATATTCTTTGACTTTCGTGTCACAGAGTCTCATAAAAGAAGGGCCTGGAGGTTCAACACTTCAACTCATGAACTCATGAGTTGCGAGTGAGGTTAGTACTTAGCTTTTGCCAGCGATTATGCATGGAGGGTGCTAACAAGGAGGAGCCATATCCCATCGCATGTCAGGTATCAACGTTTGGTGAAGAAAAGTCAAGGATCTTCGACCTGCGAACACGCAAGTTGCGAAAGGCGTTTGCACAAGGACTAGGTCGTGGTCGTATGGAAGTGTAAGGCTCACACCTAGAGTTAAGGTGGGCAGGGTAGGTTTTTCAAGAAGGACCTGTGGATACACTCTTGTGTGTGTGAGAATTTCCCATAGGGAAATTGAAGAGTCGATCTGAATCAGAGGATAATTAGAACGATCCTGTGCAGATCTCATCCCAAGGGTTGGGGGTCGGCACCATTTGTGGTATCAGAGCTTGATTGTGTCTATATATTTCAAGCAGAAGGAGATAGAGAAAAAGGAGTAGTATGATACGCACCAATTTGGTATCAAAGCTGCATAACAAGTTCTTTGCTTCTGTAGCAGAGAACAGGGGAACATTTTGCAGTCATGCCACCAAGAAGAAGAGACAGGACAATGCCAATGCCTTATCCAGCAAGAGAAAGAGAAATGTGTGAGTTACATGCTAGACTTGATGCCATGGAGATAGCACAAAGGTGCATAGTTGATGCTGGGGATATCAGTGAAGCTGAAAGTTAAAATGAAACTGGAAACAAAGGAGAAGAAGTCACAGTTGAAGATGTTATAGACAAACGCCTATTTAGGGTTGTTGCAAGGATAGGTGCCAGAGCAAAGATGGAGATTCCCATGTATGAGGGAAACCTGGATGTTGAAGAGCTTCTAGACTAGATTAGAGCTATGGATAAATACTTCAACTATGAGGATGTCGAGGAAGACAAGAAAGTCAAACATGTCGTTACTAGACTTAAAGGGCATGCAACACTATGGTGGGATGAACTGAAGGATGACAGACGCTGCAAAGGCAAGAAGAAAATCAAGAGATGGGATAGAATTGTTGCAAAGATGAAATCCAGTTGTATACCCAAGGATTATCAAATCACTATGTTTCAGAGGATGTAGAATTTGAGACAAAAGTTGATGTCAATGAAGAAATACACTGAAGAGTTCTACAAGATAAACATCAGGGCAGGTCATTGGGAAAATGATGATGAAAAAGTTGTCAGATACATGAATGGTCTGTGTTATGACATTCAATATGAGATGAGCATGATTACCATTCGGACTGTGGAAGATGATTATCAGATGGCTCTAAAGGCTGAAGAGAAGTTGAGCCGAAAACAAGGTCAAAGAGGTCGAGGTAGAATTCAAGCTAGAGGAAAAACAATTGCCCAAGACAAAACTCAGAAATCTAAAGAAGAGGGGAAGAAACATCAAACTCAACATGAGAGAGGAGGAAGCTCACAGAGAGGGCAATATGCTGATAGAAATACTTTTCCTTGAGCTAGAGGAAGAGGAACAGGTAGAGGTGGTGAATTAAAATGCTTTGTCTGTGTAAAGATCAGACATAAATCCTATGAGTGTCCAGATAAAAAAAAAGATGGTGGTGAAACTCACATTTCTGAAGCTCAAGGATGGAATGTTGAGGCAGAAGATGTTGAGGGCGTAAGATATTTGATGATGAGGAAAGTTCTCTTGAAGCCAGAGAAGGAGGCAAAGAACCCAGCCCAAAGAAACAGTCGGTTTTGGACTGCTTGCAAAACTAAAGACAGAGTATGCAAAGTCATAGTGGAAAGCGGTAGCACATACAATCTCGTATCTACAGAGATGGTACAAATGCTAGAGCTCAACACTGTTGTACATCCAAGCCCATACAGAGTTTCATGGCTACAGAAAGGACATCAGGTAAATGTCACTAAACAATGTCTAGTTGAATTTAAAATAGGGGGATATAAAGATGAAATATTATGTGATGTCATTCCCATGGACGTTTGTCATCTATTGCTGGGTAGACCGTGGCAATACGATAGGAACATGATTCGTGATGGGAGAAAGAACACGTACACCCTAGAGAATAATGGGAGGACACACATGTTTCTACCGATTAAAAACCAAGAGGTGAAAACAGAGATGAGCAACATTGTACTTCTCATGAGTGGGAAGGAACTTCTTAAGGAGGTTAAGAAGAAGGAAGACACACAATTTATTGTGGTTAGGAAGACGAGAATTGTTTTGACCTGTACAAGGATAGGTGATTTACCAGAAGAAATCTAGGAGTTGCTGGAAGAGTTTTCTGATATAGTAGTGGACAAACTACCATGTTTTTTTCCACCTATTAGAAGTATAAGCCATCATATCGAACTTATACCTAGAGCCATCTTACTGAACAAAGCCGCGTACAGGTTGACACTGTAGGAAAATGAAGAAATTAGGAGACAAGTCCAGGACTTAATGGACAAAGGATTGACTCGAGAGAGCTTGAGTCCATGCACTGTTCCAACAGTGCTCAACCCAAAGAAAGATGGAGGTTGGAGAATGTGTACAGACTCAAGGGTGATCAATAAGATTACCATTAGATACAGATTTCTATTACCAAGGATGGACGACTTGATGGATTGCTTGAGTGGAGAAAGATTTTTTTCAAAGATTGATTTGAAAAGTGCATATCATTAGATTAGAATGAGAGAAGGTGATGAATGGAAGACAACATTCAAGACGAATGAGGGGCTGTATGAATGGCTTGTCATTCCATTTGGCTTATCAAATGCACCCAGTACTTTCATGAGATTGATGAATAAAGTCTTGAAGGATTTCATAGGGAAATTCGTCATTGTATATCTTGATGATATATTAATTTTTAGCAAGACAAAAGCAGACCACTTAAGGCATTTAGCTGTAGTGATGAGGAGATTACAGTAAGAGAAATTGTTGATTAATATGAAGAAATCATCATTTATGAGGAAAAAAATCATTTATTTGGGTTTTGTTATCTCTGCAAATGAGTTGAAGATGGATCCTGAAAGGTAGATGAAATTAAGAATTGGTCATTGCCGAAGAGTGTTTTTGAAGTTTGAAGTTTCCATCATTTGGCAAGTTTCTACAGGAAATTCATTCGAAACTTCAGTGGAATTAGTGCACCAATGATGGATATGGTGAAGCAAAAACACAAATCTTTTCACTGGACAGAAGAAGCAAAGAAGAGTTTCAATCTGCTGAAGAAGAAGATCATGGAACAACCAATTATGGTTTTTCCAGATTTTAGCAAGACATTCCAGGTCAAGTGTGATGCGAGTGGATTTGAAATATGATCGGTCTTGAGACAAGATGATAGTTCGATCACATACTTCAGTGAAAAAATGAATGAAGCAAAGATCGAGTAGTCAACATATGACAAATAATTCTATGCAGTCATACAAGCGCTGAAGAAATGGAGACATTATTTGGTTCCTAAAGAGTTTTTTTTGTACAATGATAATCACACTTTCCAATTCGTGACTCAACAGGAGAAGTTGAACCAAAAACATGTTAATTGGGTTGAATTCATGAAGAATTTTACGTTTGCAATGAAGCATATTTCTGGAACTACTAACAAAGTTGTTGATGCTTTGAGTAGGAAATGTTTGCTTATGCAGGAATTCAGAGTCAAGACTTTGGGTTTTGATAATATCAAAGAAATGTATAGGGATGACCCAAATTTTAAGGAGGCATATGAGGCATCTGAAAATATAGTTCTCAGGGACAGAAGCCAATGGACCAAGTATATGATCCAGGATGGGTTATTATTTCGGGGCAATCAGCTATGTTTTCCAAAATGCTCCATGAGGGAGAACCTGCTGAAGGAAAAACATAGTGGAGGATTGGTCGAACACTTCAGTCATTATAAGACGTTCTCAAAGTTGAATGGCTCATATTTTTGGCCAAGGATGAGGACAGACGTTAAGAAATTTGTGGACAGATGAAGGATTTGTTAGCATACAAAAGGGAAAAGGCATAACACAGGGTTATATCAACCATTACCCATACCAGAAAGGTCGTGGGACTTAGTGAGCATGGATTTTATATTCAGACTACCAAGAAAACAAAGAGGACGTGATTCAATATTTGTGGTAGTCGACAAATTTTCAAATATGGCACATTTCATACCATGCCAGAAAACCAGTGACACAACTCATATTGCGAGCATGTTTTTCAAGGAAGTCGTTAGACTTCACGACTTACCAAGAAGTATTGTGTCTGATCGGGATACCAAGTTCATGGGACATTTTTGGAGGACCTTATGGAAAAATTTGGGGACAAGTTTGTCTTTTATCTCAGCATATCATCCTCAAACGGATGGGCAGATAGAAGTTGTGAACAAAATCTTGGGAGACTTGTTTAGGAGCTTAGTGACTGAACACCACATTCAGTGGGATCACATTCTTCCACAGGCATAATTTATTACAATGAATCACTCAACAGAAGCACAGGGTAGATTCCATTCCAGATTGTATATGGAATGCAACCAAGGGGAGTTTCTGAATTGAAAGATTCAAAACAATCTAAATTCAGGAGTGCTAGTGCAGAAGACTTTGCAGAAGGAATGAAGGAGATTCACAGGTGAATTAAGGAGCGATTGCAGATTTCAAGTCAAGAATAAAAGTGGAGAGTAGATCAACACAGGCGAGAACTTCAATTTGAAGTTGGTTATCTAATTCTTTCACATCTGAGGAAGGAAAGGTTCCCAAGGGGAATGTATAATAAACTGAAGATGAAAATGATTGGACCGTGCAAGGTCATAAGGAAATTTGGGGAAAACACATATGAGATTGAATTACCTGATGGGGTTGGAATCTCACCGATATTCAATGTTGTGGATTTGTACCCTTACAGAGCTAAAGAAGTAGGAGTAGAGGAAGAACAGAAAGAAGTTTAGTGGACCAAACAGATGCCTATAGTTGAAAAGACTCAGATGGAAAATATAATTGACAAGAGGGTTAGCAAGAAGACCAGGAGGAAAGAGTATTTTGAATACTTGGTCAAATGGAAGAGACACCCAATTGAAGATGCCATTTGGGAAGACGAAGAAAAAATTCATAGGCATGGACAGACCATGCAAGAGCTCATGAACAAGAGTTCATGAAAATTTTCAAGCGAGAGAGTATGATGTAGGAGCATCGTAAGAAGCCAGCCAAGAAACCATAAAAGGTGGAAGACGGCTGGAAAAGCACAACACACATTTTTCACATGTTGAAATGTTTTGAAGAAATTAATGAGTGGATATTAATGTAGTAGTTAAAGGAAGCATACTTACATGTTGTAAAAAAATCTTGAGCGATTTTCTCTCATCTGTTGGATGTAGTAAACATTAAGTCTAATAAATGAAAGTAGGTAGCTTTGAATTAATAGATTAGACAGTTTTAGGAGCGTAGGAGGGAAAATGGATATAGACACCCTCGCCTTTGTATTATTGTATGATTAGATCATTAGCGCAGAGCAGAAGAAGAGAGTTGTAGCAGAGATTTGTAGAGAAGAACCCATGTACAGGAGATTTAATTAATATATGAAGCTTTGACTCAGATTTCATGGTGTTATGATGCTTACTATTTACATATGCTGAATGGTATGCTTACAATTGTTTTATTCTCTCTATTATTCATTTCTTATGATGCTATGTTGTGTTGAATGTGTGATTTCATGTTGAATGTATGAAGTTTGAGAGAGAAAGAGAATGAGTTTCAATTGTTTCTTTTCCTGAGAGAAGTTACTGCAAGGAGTGTAGTGAAACATCCACAAGGTGTGCGTTGACAAAGGTTCTGAGTCTATATTAGAAATCTCAGGAGGGATACCATTGTTCTCATTCCAGCAGAAGTGTAGGTGAAGCACATAATCCATACAAGGTGTGCAAAGGCTAGTTGAAGCCTTAGAATTTATCAACTAAGGTTGAAGAGTGAAAGACTGTTGTTGTCGAGAGTGCACAGAGTCAAAGAATCAAATACAAAAAAGTATTTGAAAGATTGCCACAAAGAGTGCATGTAGGAGCCCTTTCGAGGCTTGAGGTTGCAATATAAATCTTAGGAGGGTCAGTGTCTTTGAAGTATTCAAAGGAAGATGGGAAGTTGAATCATCGTGCAGAAGTTAAGTCCCAGAGAAAGAACATTGAGTCAATTTGGGCTAGAGATTCAGAGGAAGGAATCGAACGGTCAGAATTCTCAGTGGAGAATTCACAAAGTTGCGGGGACCGTAGGATCCAATAAAGCTGTAGGGTGGTTAGGAGTTGGACGAACCCACCACTCTAGTTTCAAGAATCAATGAAGACCATCAATCATGGTCAGTTTGAGCCGTTGGATCATTCTTTCAAACTCCGGGTTCGTGAGTTCAGAGGGCAGACCAAATCATTTGGTTGTACGAACTCCCGAGTAGCGAGAAGTAGGAATAACCATTGGATATGTTAGAACCCTATATAATAGGGGAATCAATTTTTTGACTGATATGCATCTATTTTAGGCATTATGTGTTTTTCTCATGACGCATGACGAAGGCGATAGATAACACCCGACACTGACCAAGCTTAATATGAGTACTTGCGCACAAGCTTCAAAGCGAGTTCCGGTGCATTTTTATCAAAAAATTGAGAAGTGGTTTGAAATGGAAATTTTTTTTCTCTTGTGGGTCAAATGTAAGGTTGGGTTTATTAGCCAAATTTGGGTTTTTTATAATCTATGTTTGGTGAATTTAGCAAAAATTAAAAATGGCCCCTCGACCTTTGCCTTTATGCAGAGTTTTATGAAAAAATTAACAAAACTTTTAGCAAAAAGTTATAATGGCCTAGGGCCAACCTCCGAATGATCGACACCAAGGATAAACACCATTTCATGCACCAACAACAAGCACATAAGCCAGCGCCGACACAAAACCCCAAAGCCAAGCCTCGGGCTCACTTCATCGAAAGACCATTTGTCTCTTGGCTCATATAAACGCCACAAGTTCGGATTACTGCATGCATGTGGGGTTAATTCCCAAAACTTCAAAAATAAAAACACATAGTTTCCCTGTGCGCCCCCCAGGTGTCGACCATAGTTTATGTGTCAAATAATCATGGGTGTTTTGGCATGCCCACTTTTCCCTGTGTCTGTCTCTTCTTTCTCCTCTGCTGCTCATGATGATGGTCCCTTTGCTCCTTGCATTTTATTCAGAGACCACGTCCAGATTGAAATGTCCTCTGCTCATACATTTTTCAACAATATATTGCTACAACTGGTCACACAAAGCTCTATACTTCGTTGAAGAACTCATATACCATGAGATATTGTGGAAATTTATGCCAGATATGGTGGTCTGTGGAGCTTGTTATAGGGTGGAATAAAGTTCATGCTGGAAGCAATGGTAAAATTGTCTGACGACAAACTCCATGGTTGGGATATCATGCTGCAAAAGGTCCAGCACAGCCTCTTCGCCATGCCATTCAGGGTTTAGATCCTCAAACAATTGCAAGGATGTTTTTTAATGCTTGCTGTGTAGGGGAGAAAAGGATTGGAGAAGAAGATCGCTTTATTTTGAAGATTGCAGCCAGTCCTGTGGATTTAGCAGAACGTAATGATGGCTCTACAGAAATCATCCGGCATGCTCTTTTTGTTTTTGTTTTTTTAATCAAGAGACTGGTTTTCTTGTATATGTGGAAGATTCTCACCTTACTCGAATTGAATCCACTGGAAACGATGTTGTGTATTGGGAAACGACCATAGAAACCAAAATTGATCATTACAAACCCATTGATGGTGTGATGATTGCTCATTCAGGTCAGTCGGTTGTAACATTTTTTAAATTTGGAGGTCAATTTGGAATGACTTCTACCAAAACTAGAATCAAAGAAACATGGACAATAGAGGAAATTGTTTTCAATGTTCCTGGTATTTCCATGGATTTCTTTATTCCTTCAGCTGAGACTCAAACCGATGCCCATTTGGCCAGGATTCCTGGCAGGATGTGTGTGGATGGCTCAAGTGATATTGCCTGTATGTTTACTCAGTAAGGTAGAAAAGAGACTTATCAGGATTCCATGGTTGTTTGGGAGGAATTTGGATCGAACAAGGGCACTGTTTTCACACCATTACAATTGATAAGAGTGTATGCAATTTGGATTGTAATCTGGCAGTTGATGAAGGTCTCCCCTGTTGATGCTACTATGGTCGTTTATGGTAGTGTCAACAATGGTAATGAACCTGGATCAAAAGATGAAAGAATCGGCATGATTGAAGAACCCATGGCTATTGACGAGAGTGTTTTTGTAGCTAACACCCCTATGAGAGTTGATTTGAATGTCTGCAGGGTTGGCTTCTCTATTTTAAATACTCAGATTGATGACAAAGTTGATGGTATTGTAGCAGTTCATGAGAGTGTCACTGTGGCTAATGAAGATGAAACTTGAGATCTGTCTCTGGTGAATTCTCCTTTCAACCTCATGTCCAGATCAGCTGGTGGATTTTCATCACCTTTGAAAGTGGAACAATGTTGCATCAATCAAATTTCTTACTTGAAACAAAAATAAATTTTTATTTCATTAAAACTTCTTCAAAACAACTGGAGCAGGATGAGCAACCAACAGTAATAGTCAATCCAATAAATGGCTGCAAACCTGAACTGGATATGACTTCCATCAGCAACCCTGTCACAAATGATGACATATCAAACCTTATGAATCCGAATAATAGTGGAATTATTGACAAAGATATTTCTTTGTCCAGAAAATTTGCTGCTGATGAAAAACCAAATAATGATGATGATGAGTTTAACATTGGCACAAAATCACTTAATGAAGATACCGTTAATGAGAGATAGGCAAGCTTGAAGTTAAAAAGTGGCCATGATTGTGAAGAAGATTTAAATTCATATTCTCCTTTTACCAGTGTGAAACATGATCTATCAATAGACAAAGATGTTGCTCTTGGTGATATGATTATTGAAACTGGAACATGCATTTCACTATGTTCACCATAGAGTGCTAGGAAAGTTTTGAAGGAATTACTTATTGATGAGGAGATAAGTCTAGAAGACAAACTCTTAGTGGTTTCTGGTTGTTCTTGTCTGGCGGAAGAATTACCAAAAGTTGAAATTTCAATGGTAGATAAAATCCATTTTCACAATATTGGTCTAGAAATTATAGTTGACGACTTGAAACTAATTGTAATTAGTGATTGTGGATTAATCTTGTAACAAGTGGCGAGTGGGAGTTTCAGTTTTCTATAATCTGAGGCATCAGTTGAGTACTTTCAGTAGACAAGGAATTCGTTTAACAGGGAACACATGGCAGAGATGTCCTATACTTCAGGAAATGGTTAGAGCATCGTTTTTCCAACTGCCAATACAACATCAACAACCTTCAGCAAATTCGGGACAACCAAGCAGCAGATGCCAAATTTAGTTTAGATTTAATTTTTTGTCTTGTTTGTTATGGGAGACCATCTGCTAAAGGTGTCAATTATTGTAACTGCTTTTCTATTTTTAGAAAGCAGAGTTAAAGCCCGAATCTTTGCAAGGCTGGGGGGATTTTTTATTATTTATAGAAATGTAAAAGATAGAAAGGGGGTTCGACTGGGTTGAGAGGAGAGGTTTTCGACCTGTGTGAGTGGGTTTTCAGTAGTAGAATGTTTTTCTTTTGGTTGGACCTGAAGGATTTTCCCTTTTTGCTGGACAGTGGGCTATGTTTGGCCTGAAATCTTTTTGATCAGTAATAGGACATGTTTTTCACAAGATTCCTGTGCGGATGTATTGGTGGCGTTTTTCCTCTGTTAAAGTATTTTCCTGTCCTCTTTCCACTTTGTTTTCAACTTCTCATTATCAAATGATAGTACTAGAGAATAATTTATCAGCAGATACTCTGCATCTGATTATTTATAATCTTTATGTTTTCTGCTAAAAGCTCAGTTCAGGAATTCTTAGCTGCTCCTTTGCTTGGTTTTTTTTTTCCCCTAGTTCTTCCTAAAATCGACACCATTAAAAATCAATTCGATCCAACACTTCCACTACCTTGCCCTGTGTAAAATATTTGTCTAGATCTGAGAAATCAATCACATTTCTAAGCGCAGACTCCATTTGCCCAATGGCCCTCCTTGATGTCCCAAACTAACCATTTAAAAATCAAAAACTCCATATTTTCATTACTTTCATAGCTAGCCTAAAATCCATCCCTTACAAACCAAGTTAAATCTAAAAGAGAGATCCCTCTATGAGTCTTGGAGGGCTAGATCCAAGACTCGAAGTGGTTTGAGGTTACCTCTGTGATTGCCTCCGCAACCTTAGGCAAATTACAGAGCGCTAACAGGATATAAACCTCCTCTCTATATAATGTATTGGGGTTTTGAAGGTTGCAAAGAATCATTTTTTACTGCAGAAGTCACGAAGGGTGAGGGCCAAGGTCTCGGGCAAACACGTGGCACATCCATCAAGTGGGGACCATGTGGTTGAGAGGTGGACACTCATTTCCTGGGAGGGGGTCAACACCCTATTGACTTATCATGCTTCAAGTTCTCGTAAAAAAGGATCACAAGGGCTCAACAAACCAACTAGTGAAGTTGCGAGCTGCAAGAAGTACTGAACGAGTCAAATTTTCTCTGACTTTTGTGTCTCGGAGTCTCGTAAAAGAAGGGCCTGGAGGTTCAACCCTTCAAATCATGAACTCACGAGTTGTGAGTGAGGTTATTACTTAGCTCTAGCCAGTGGTTACACATGGAGGTAAATAACAAGGAGGAGCCATATCCCATAACATGTCGGGTATCGGCGTTTGGTGAAGAAAAGACGAGGGTCTTCAACCTGCGAACACGCAAGTTGTGAAAGGTGTTTGTGCAAGGACCAGGTCATGGTCATATGGAAGTGTAAGGCTCACACCTAGAGTTAAGGTGGACAGGGAGGGTTTTTCAGGAAGGACCTATGGATACACTCTTGTGTGTGTGTGATAATTTCCCGTAGGGAAATTGAAGAGTCAATCCGACTCAGAGGAGAATTAGAATGATTCTATGTGGATCTCAGCCCAAGGGTTTGGGGTCAGCACCATTCATGAAAACCCACCCTGCGCAACTTGATGCCAGGCTCAAGCCTCACATTTCCATGCAACCTTACCTTAGCACAAGCGTGTCTCGCAACTCGCGAGTTCATGAGTCGAAGACCCTCGACTCCTCTTTCTCCAAATGTCGATACCCGGGATGTGATATGGGTACGGATCCTCCTTTTTAGTTCCTTCCACACATAACCACCAGCTAGGGCTAAGTGCTATCACTACTCACAAATCGCGACTTCACGAGTTGGAGTGTTGAGACCTCATGCTCCTCCTTTGCAAATCCCCGAGACACGAAAGTCAATGATTAGTTGACTCCTTTCCAGGCGACGTGTGTCCAACACCTATCACTCGCTTCCCCTTTCTCTGGGTTCTTATTGTTATGCCACCTATCAACCATACAGTCCCCACCTAATGGATGTGCCACATGTTCTACAATCCCTCGGTGCTTGGCAGTTCACAACATCGCAGTCAAAAATAATTTCTTTCAACCCCTGAATCCCCGATACGTGATACCACGTGGAGGTTCTGATCCAATGATTCTCCCATGGCTTAGATCCAATGGTTTGGATCTGCTTTGCTTCTCCTCGCAACTCTGAACTTCGCAAAACCAAGAATTTGATCTACCCTCCGAAATCATGAACCCCGAATTCGCGATTTCTTGAATGATATCAACGATTGTCGTTGACCCGGATCTGACGATCGCTATCCTTTCTGAGATTCAAAGTATCAGAAGATACTCATCCTTATTCCCCTCACTACTCTACAAGATCAAATGACTCTCACAATTTCAGCACTTCCTCCATGAAGTGTCTCCACCGTCCATATGACTCCTCTCCTTTGCGACCTCCCAAAGGTTAAACTTTGTGCACCTTCCTCCGTATCTGATGACTATCAGTTCTTTGCACTAGATATGATGACCCATATATCTTCCTCTCTAGATGATCTAATGACAAATATTCTCCCTCCTAAGATTTTGAACTTATTCCTTCCCCTTGGAATATTTTTCAAACTTTCAAAGGCCTCGACCTTCGCTTCCCCTGTGAGCTCAATTCCTTTGAATCTTGCCTGTGTTCTAGGAACATTGTCCCTCTTGAGCTTTGTGGACTGTTAAAACTTGAAGGTTTTCTCGACCTCCTGCTCCTCTTTGTTGTTACTCAGTGAACAAAAACATTATCCTTCCTAAGCTTCAGAACTTGAACCTCTAATGGATTCAACCCTTGCCTTCTCCTTCAAATGGAGATTGGTTCCCTCTGGAAACTTCTTTCTTAAGCATGCTTTGCTGAGTCTACAGGGTGTTCAGTAACCCTATGAGTGTCTTCTTGTGACACTTCTCCTATATCAGGACTCAAAAGAGTTCCTTCTGTGCACACTTGCACCAACTCGATGCCCTTCCTGGCAAAGTTCTCTAGAATCCTCAGTGACTCTGTCTTCTCATTGAACTCAAAATAGAGTTCTCCTCAATGCATCCTGTGCATTTTCTCAATGCCCTCTTGGAAGAGTCTCACAGAATTCTTAGAAATTATGTCTTCCTTCTCGACACTTCTCCTTCCTCTGATCTCATAATAAAGTTCTTTTGTGCACTCTATACACTTGCTCAATGCCCTCCTGGAAGAGATTCCACAGAACCCTCACTGATTATATTTTCTCAGTGCTTTCCTCTACGCAGTCTTACCTCCAAGGATTCCTACCATCCGTTCATGTTCTCAATGACTTCTTTCCAAATATCTTGGCATCAATTCTTCTAGACTTGACTTCCTCCCTAAATTGAAGGATTTCGAATATTTCTAAGGCTTCGATGATGTTTTCCAAAAGAATTTTTGGTGCCCTCCTGGCACCCTCTATGCGTGTCTCCTAGAGTCTTTCGAACTTAAAACAAGTTCCCTCTATAAGAACTCCTTGCGCTGGATATGCACACTCTACATACAAAATTTCTACGTTATCTCTTATGAGATTTGTTTTCTGAACTGGAAGCATTATGTGTCTCTTCCATTTCTTTGCACTTTGTGGCAATTCAAATCAGTTCTAGCACTCATCAACCTTCTGCAATACAAATGCACAAATGAATAGAATTTTCCAAGCCTTTGTTTCTTGACAATTCCTTCATCATTCATAAACAATCCAATTTAAGAAAATGTTTCAATTTCATGAATATTTCAAGCTCTTCTCGGCTCTGTACTTTTGGGTGATAGCTCCCTCTTTCTTAGTCCCTACCCATGTGACCAAGGGTCACGACCAAGTGCTAGACTACTAGGTGCTACTCGGGTCTTCGGCCTTCGAAGAGTTTAAGGCACACACAACTATCTCCCAGAGTTCCTATTTACTGAATTCATGTAAATCGGGTGGATCGATGGTCTACATTTACCCAACATCCCACGGTTAAAATCCATTGTGGTTCTTCCATCTACTAAGATTTCAGGACTTCGGGTTTCGGGGTTTCCTTCCTCGAAGCTCTCATACTCGCTTCCCTCTCCAACCCCTGAAATCCAAAATTCTATTTCCATTACCCTCTGGGTCCAAAGAGCACCATTGTCTCCCACATCCACCGTGGCAAGTGACACACTCAGGAGGGTCCATGTCACCTTCGGTGATGTCATCGGGTCCCACCACTCTCGCTTTTCTTCTTGACCCACTGGCACGTGGTACACACCCATGTGTCCACATCCATTCCAAGTGAAATCCAATGATTATACCTCTCTTAGATCCACGACGCAGATGCTTTTGGTGTTTCGAGCATCGAGTTTCATGCATACACACAAAGTCACCCATTTCGGACCCCCCCCCTTATTAAAGGTAGAAAGGTTTCAAAGGGGTCCAAAATCCAATCTTGTCTGTTGATTCGAGTGCCCCAGTACAAGCCGTCGAAACCTTTGCGCTCAATTTCAGAACCCCCCCCCCCCCTTGTTAAAGGTAGAACGACGATGGGGTTCTGGAATGGAACCCTAGCTGTAGATCTGGGTGCGTATATTCTGGCCACCTAGATTTTCCTACCACTTAACAAAATTATGGTCTATTAATCTACTTGATCCAACGGTCAAGTTCCTCTCCTACGATCTATGGTGTAGATCATTTCAGGATTTCACGTATCGCGATTTCCACACTCCTTTGAAACTTCAAAGGGTTTTAAACCTCGTGCATGTTCTCCAGATATGACGGCCATGGGGGTTCTCCTTTCCTCCCAAATAGATCCAACGGCTCGAACACTTCATGGGTTGAGCTCTCTCTCTCTCTCGGTGGCCATATACCACACCGACTGCAGTTCTAAAATACCACTAAACCTCCTGAGCTTTGTAACATGGTCAGGTGACTCCTTCACACTTAGGAACATTCTAGGGTTTGAAATTGGCCCTCCCGACACAATTTCTTCTCAAAACATTTGGTCTGAAGACCACTTATCTGGCCCATCTAAGCTCATCATTGAAACCTTGGCTCTGATACCATTATATAATGCTCCCCCGGCCGTGTTGACAGGCGAAAATGACTGTCCATCAATTGGAAGAATGAGTCTGGTCCAGGGTTGTCTAAATAACCCAAGCTATTTGGTATGACTCATTCCGACAGGTTTAATGGCTCCGTTGGCCAATCTAAAAGTCCTAAAAGAAACAAATAAACGAAAAACAACAAACTAACAAATAACTATTTAGTATATATATATGTACATGCGTATCTATATAACTATTTTAAATAATATATACACAACATATCTTTTTATCTAATTTACGTGCATGTTATACAAGTGCGAGTTTTAATCTAAACTCACGAAAATCTATGAAAAGATGGTTTCTTTAACAAAAGAAGATAAAGAAAACACATAAACTACTTTTTTATTTTTTCTTTATTAATCCAAGTTTAAACTGAAAAAGATACAATGAAATAGGAGTATGTGGTCGGTCAAATCCAGATCATATATTAGAGTTTCGAAGACAAATTAATGACAAAAGAAAATAACTAGCCTATTAATGCATCCAACGTTTGTATAATAGAGAATATCCAACCACCTTGTCCGAGAAGTAAACCTGCAACGAACCTTAAGATTGTTCCGAATAAATGCGAAACAATATGCTGAAAACTGAGTTTCAATAACAAAACGTATAATACAGATAGTCACAGTGATCTTATGATTTACAAGTAATTACAGTGAAATAAATCTTATTGTAAGAACTTTACATTTAAACATTCAACAGAAAATTAAAGATAAATTTCATCATTTGAGTTGAATAGATGATCACCCTATATTGTATCTAAAACATCACATATGGACAACATTTAAAAATGAGTTATCTCAACTCATAATAAAGCATGACGACAAAAGTTATCAACACCTATTATCATGTCAAGATAAACAAAACTTAAACTAAGACATCATACATAAGAAGCTAAAGCTGTAATATGTATTTTTGTTCTATTCAAGTCTATGCATTAATTGTCCATACTTCA
>ML816702.1:52127-62893 GCA_009831015.1 Picea engelmannii | reverse complement strand
CCTTAATTTACTCCTTAATCCCTCCTTAAATTACTCCTTAATTTACTCCTTAATCACTCCTTAAATTTCTTTAATTTATTATTTAATTCTCTCTTGTTATTTTTATTTATTTATTTATTATTATTATTATTATTATTTTTTTTTTCAAAAGATAAATGCAGTTTTTAATATTTTCAATATATTTTTAAATTCCTAGCTTTTATACTCCCACACTTTAATAATTTTGTTTCTTCTTTATCATTCAAAGGCCATGGGTTTCACTTAATTTAATTCCCCCATTATTTTCCCCCTTTATTTTTAGAAGAATTTAATTAACACCTAGGAGGGTTTTAGTTTACGCCCTAGGTTTATTTTTGTAGAATCTTTTCTCAGGGATGGTCAATTTATCTTAGAGATGTTTTAATTTAGGTTTTGCTTTGAGCAGGGTGACAATTTAATTTGGGGAGTCGTTTTAAATTTTTTATCAGGCGTTAAGGTCTTAGAGTCATTTAGGTTGTCTCATCATCATCATCCATGCGACGTGCCCTTCAGGACAAACTACATGCTCCAAGGGTGGCACTCGCTGACTTGTATTTCTTTGCGCGACGTGCCCTTCAGGATGCACCACGTGCTCCAAGGGTGCCACTCACTGAGTTGACGGATTGGTAGTCTCTATAACCCCTGGAGTCAACACTCCACCAGGTGAACTTGTGGGAGACTAAGGTCTCTAAGGAATAAGGCCCCCGCCTTATTGCGCGCCCCTTAGAATCATCATGAGAGACTGTCGCAGTCTGCCCTCACGACATCGTGGATCCTCTCGAACTAGGTAATCGTTAACCTACAGTTCGAGCCACGGTGGGAGTGCTAATAGGTTGTGGCAGGGTTGTTGTCACACCTCTCCCTCAATCTCTCTGGAACTCGTGTGCGGCCCCTTTACTCCATATGTGAGTCTGGTCGGAAAGCTATCGTCATCCTGCATCATCAACCATCATTGTCAGATCATGTCAACAACATATCATGAAATCAATAGCATATCATCAAAACCACACAATATCACTGTAAATGAAACAACCCAAACAGCCCACTCCCTGACTCAATCCGGAGTCCAAGGGAGTTCCACCGATGCCTCTGCATCCTCAAGGTCTGAAACCCTACACACTCAATGAAACTGAGTCAACAACACCTATCTACATCAATGTAGTAAAACATCATGTCATATAACTTAACGCATCATAATTAAGGAAAAAGTTTTATCATCATAAAATCCAGATCACTTGCGAGCAAGTGTCCTCAAAGAATAAGTTTGGTGAGTGCGCCAGAGCAGGATGTTACACAAAAATTGTCTCAATAGTAGGGGCATGAAAGTCCTGCTCTTTATCACATCTAAAAATCTCCTCCAATGCATGAAAACAGACCGTGTACTTTTTTCCCAAGGGATTTCGAATTACAGCAGAGAGTGGATCTGTTATAGCTTGGTATTTTGTGGATCAACACACTGGTATTTGATAGAAGGTTTAGATATACAGGGGCTGGGTTTTATATTGGAATGTAGAGGCAGATCTACTATGTTCTCTGGTGAGGTGAAAATGTTTCTACACAGGCAAACTTCCCAAGTATCCCCAATCTGGATAAGCCCAAGATGAAAAAGATTTGGCAGTGGGTTAAACTTCTGTTTTTGATAAATATTAATCATTTTATGCAAGATAATAACATCACATAATCTTAAACCCTAGACAAATCCATAACATGCTTTAATCTCTGAGAAAAACAAACCAAAACGCTTACCTCAACCACAAAAAAATTCTGAGATTTTTACCTCTAAAGGACAAGATGTATCTCTAGAACGATCCAATTCCTAGGGAAGATGCTCGTGATGAAGATAAAAGGGCCCATTTTGGTTATGGGTTTTCAAGGGTTCTATCTACTTCATAACCGTTTGCTCAGAATAGATCCCACAAAGACGTGTCTCTGGCAGGGAATTACAGGGTTTACCAGACTGTAATAAGAGTGAATCAAACAATTGTGGGTTTAGATGACAGAGGTAGGAGAGGTAATTCTGAGAATATACCAAGAAAATAAAATAAGCAGAGAGCCTGTGTGATCAAAATAAAGATATGGAGGTCTCGGTTATGGGGTTTGAACACTCTTGGTCATGAATTTTCTAGTACATCACACTACCCAATATCTCAATTTGAAGTGAGAGGCCTGTCAACTCATTATGCCAGACAACAAATGATGTACAAGATACAGTTCTCATGTGTTTAATTCCCATAACATGTAATGGGTACAGTTGATTTTCAAAGGCGAGGATATAGATATGTTTTTGCAAACCAAATGCTAATCAAATTTTGGTATTTTTAACAAAGATAAGTGTATAATCAAATAACAATTCAACATAGGTCTTTCATTGGTATATTATAATCTTAGAAAAATTATTAAAATGAGGAAGTTGTAAGCCCATTGACCTCTTGAAACCAATCCTTGGATAAAATCAAAATGTGAAATCAAGTTTCAATTGCTTAATTCATGCTTACAATCATGAATCAAGCATGAAAATGAGAGATAAAAGTAAAACGAATAATAATCAAACATCCTTTTTTAACAACCCAATAATCACCCTAGAATAGTGACAATTACAAGATAGGGTGATGGAAGCTACAAGAGGTACTGTTATTTGTCATTTGAAATAGTAAAAATATGTGGGGCTGCCAACAATGGCGACTTACTGGGAGAAGCAGTTATCTTTGTATCACTGACGAGTTCAGGTTAGAAATGTTTAAATGATTTCAAATCAAAGAACAGTTGAAATACATTTAATCATCTTTGAAAATCATTGTGTGGTCTAGCTTAAGATATCTTTTGTTAAAAAGAATGAAATATGGTGATAGACTTCACAAATGAGAGCCACGATGTTTAAGTTATTGGCTCCAATGTTGTTGACAGGGCCACTGCTTCCAGCAGGCGTCCATAGCCTCGGAAGGGATGTCAATTAACCCACTCTGACACCTCTATCCTATCCAAGAAAATTCAAATCAGAATGAAGGATGCTTGTGAAAAAAAATACTTTATTTTTACCTAAGAATTTTCTCTAACCTGACATTGCTTCGCTGCCGACGGGCCTGTTTAGGACCTCGGCGAAGTTGTCTTGTCACCATGCATGCATTTACCCACTACCAGCAGACCTGTTCAATATCCCAATGATTTTGCAAACACTTCCCACAACTCTCAGGAAATTATTGATATAATTTATAGATATCTAGAAGAGCGGGGTGATGCTGAAAATTTCAGTCTATGGCATATTCGTTATTTTCCGATTCTTTTAATTCTTGTTAACCTTCATCATGGTCTGAAAATAGTTCATTGATGAAACTAATTTTTTCAAGGATAGGAAGGCATCGCTGAGTTTCTTTCTCAAAAGTAGGGACATCGTAAAGAGCTTTTAATGATAGTCATGTTTTCTCTCAAATGCAAATTGAAACCAAAAATCAATTCTCAACAAAAAACACCTTTAACTAGTCTACATTTTTCTCAAGAAAAAATAGCAATTGATACTCCAACAGTCCTTGACAGTTGTTTAAAGATGAAGCATTCTATTCTTCCTTTTGAATCAAAAGGTGACACATGCACGGTTTAACTAGAAAGTAGTGAAAACAAACAAAATAAACAGAACCAAAAACCAGAAAATAAATCAAAACAGAAAAAATATATATAAAGATGGATCTGAAAACATCATGCGCAAATTCTCTTGGTAGACTAAAAGAAAAAGGAAAAATCCTGATTGATGTGAAAGCAGTCCTACTCGTGGTACCTTGAGTCAGGGTTGAATTTACAGTTTAGATTTATTTATCTCTTTACTTTCCATTTAAAATTTTCATAATAATACTGTGGCTTTGAAAAGAAATATTCAATGAAAAGCAGAGAGAAAAGGATCATGTGGACTTCCCTAACAATAATCATGTTATGGTTCTCTTGGCATGCCTACTTGCGCTCATGACTACATTATTACAAAGATAAATAGTCAGGAATAAAACTAAACAAAAACCTACTCCTAAACCTACCCTAACTACTAAACAAATCATAATACTATGTGAAGTCATGCTTCCAATGTAGCCATTGAAGTAACTCCAATCCTACAGTGGAAACAAAATCAAACATTACTAACAAGAATGGTAATATATCAAAAAATGGCAGAAATATATCACACTTGCCTTCATAATCATCATTTAAAAGAAAAGTAAGCATGATATTTCCATTCCCTTGAATGTTCTTGTTGTATGAATCCTCCAGCCATTCGATAATCTTGTTGTAATATGGGTCATAATGGCATGGGTGAGTGTAAGTAAGTTTGAAAAAATTGTCAAGATTATGGGGAAATGAAATAACCATCAGCCAAGGCTGAAGTGCCCCATTCTCCTAACAATTCTCTAAGTGTTTATTAATTTCTTCACATGGAGGATCTAAAAGGAATATGTCACACCTACTTCCAAGATGCTTAGGTAAAAACAAAGCAAGCACAACTTTATCTTTATTATGAAGATTTTTAATATATGAATATTCAAGCCATCCTAAGATCCTGTCACAAAAATGAGGACGCAAACCATGACTTTGATGAAACGAATATATCAATGGGGAAATGATCATAAGAGGATTCGTGACATCGATTAGATTATTGGTTTGAATGATTCCTTTGATGAGATTGATCATTTCAAAATGTGAAGCATAAAAATTAAAATTCGAGCTAATCAAAGAACGAATATGCAACGTAGAATGTTTGATCTCCATAAGATAGAGTGCATTGACATTTTCAACAATAAACTATGTAAAAACATCTTGCAACATGTCCTTTTCACATGTGAGTGATGAAAGTGAAAGAGCGTCAAATCCGACTTTGTCAATGTTATGTTTGGAATTAATTTCATCAAATCTTGGCATATCAAAAGGATATGATTGTGGCGGAAAAGAATAGGATGTTTTAGGTAAGGTATCAAGTCCACCAGAATCCAAGAACAGATCAGGATATAAAGAATAAAAGGAATCAGAAATAAGCACATGAAAATAATCTCTTGAACTATGATATTTAACAATGGTATTCTCAAGACATTTCTCTTCACTTTCTTTAAAACTCTCACTCTATTTTGATGACAATTCCTCAACATAATATGATCATCTAGATTTACCTTCTGTATGATAGATAATTCAAAATTTACGTGACAAATGTCTAGTCTTTCCTGTGGATAAAGTACATTTTGAGGATGAAGGTTTAAGGTTTGTCCTTCCAATTGCATATCTTCTTCTCTAATCAGTCTCATAGGAATGTTTGAATGTTTAAGATGATTTTCGTCGCTTAAGTGTTCTTCAATGACTGAGTTTAAATATTGATTAGAGCATGAGTTACAAGAATGATGATATTCACCTCGACCAAGAATCGAATCTTCTTCTGCGATGGTCGAAGACTGGAAATATAATGATTCAGAGGAAAAACCAGTTTGGTTGCCGATAAGAACCTGGTCAATAGATTCTACCTCCCTTGCTTGTTCGAAATTTTCGGATGGATTTCTGTCATCCTGCGAACAAAATTCTTCTCGCAATTGAGCGATAGGATTGCAATTGGTTCTTCATTCGCGATTGAATATGACTAGATGAAAGGGACGTAAGCATCATAGAGGAGATTTAATACAAATTCCATGTCATCGAGATTAAATTTACAGGGGATATGATAGATTCTTATCGAAAAGTCTTCCGAAGATGAATCGCCATTGATTAGCGAAATCTGAAATTCTTCACATAATTGATTGTAATCATAAATTTCAAAAGCATCTAAAAATTCATCTACAAATTGAAACCAATAAAAAATGTGACATGTTGGAAAGGACTAAAACCAATGTTTAATCCAACCTCTAAAAGTAAAATTGAACAATCTGCATAAAATTCTTAAATCAAAAATGTCATGTTTAACGCATTTGCACCAAAACTTATTAAGGTGGCCTTTAGCAGATGCATTGCCTCCACCATCAAAGGTGAGTTTGGACAAGCGAGAGACTGTCTCATTGGGAACATCAGGTAATGAGAAGTGGAAAGCATGTTCCAACATAGTGATTTGAGGAGCCATGGGGAAATTGAATACACTTAAAATAAAGGCTCCTACAAGGCCATCTTGTCAGTCGTCCCTCCTTCTAGCACCATTTTTTGATGGGCAAAAATGATCGTCCGTCAATTGGAAGAACGAGTCCAGTCCCGGGTTGTCTAAATAACCCAAGCTGTTTGGTATGACTCGTTCTGATGGGTTTAATGGCTTTCTTGGCCAATCTAAAAGTCTAAAAGAAACAAATAAATGAAAAAGAACAAACTAACAAATAACTATTTAGTATATATATATGTACATGCGTATCTATATAACTATTTTAAATAATATTTACACAACATATATGCATATCTAATTTATGTGCATGCTATACAAGTGTGAGTTTTAATCTAAACTCACGAAAATATATGAAAAGATGGCCTCTTTAACAAAAGTAGATAAAGAAAGAACATAAATTACTTTTTTGTTTTTCTTTACTATTCCAAGTTTAAACTGAAAAAGATACAATGAAACAGGAGTATGTGGTCGGTCAAAGCCACACCATATATTAGAGTTTCGAAGACAAATTAACGACAAAAGAAAATAACTAACCTATTAATACATCCAACGTCTGTATAATAGAGAATATCCAGCCACCTTGTCCGAGAAGTAAACCTGCAACGAACCTTAAGATTGTTCTGAATAAATAAGAAATAATATGCTAAAAACTGAGTTTCAATAACATAACATATAATACAGATAGTCACAGTGATCTTATGATTTACAAGTAATTACAGTGAGATATATCTTATTGTAAGAACTTTGCATTTAAACATTCAATAGAAAATTAAAGATAAATCTCATCATTTGAGTTGAATAGATGATAACCCTATATTGTATCTGAAACATCACATATGGACATCATTTAAAAATGAATTATCTCAACTCATAATAAAGCATGAAGACAAAATCTATCAACACCTATTATCATGTCAAGATAAATAGAACTTAAACTAAGACATCATACAAAAGAAGCTAAAGTTGTAATATGTATTTCTGTTCTATTCAAGTCTGTGCATCAATTGTCCATACTTCAGCCCCAGGCCAAGATGATTTGATTAGAAAAATCTGTAGTATTTAAAGAGTTTTGTAAACTAAACATCCTATCTTCTGAGATAGGAGTAGATATCAAAAATATCTGAAACTTTACAAATATAGGAGGCCTGAAAACTCTCATAATCTACTATATCTTCCAAAATCTATGAACGTTTTTATCCAAATACAAACTAAGCATAAAGAGATAACAAATCAACTAATTCCATCATGCTCCATCCCATTATCTCAACATTAGATACATTCTTCCCTGAAAAAATGAAATGAGAGCAATGTTAGATAATTATTAATAACTAATTACTAATTTTTATTTAAAAATGTTTTGAATTCAAACTAATTTTTTAAAACAAAGATAAGCTACAGGTTTCTGAAGCTAGTTAAAATAGTAAAAATGAAAATTAAAAAGAAATAAAATCTAATCTATTTTATTTTTAAAACAGAAGCAAATAAAAAAGCATAACAACTATTTTCTATTTCAGCCATTTGACCAAAAGGATACCTACAAATCTGGATTTAAAATAGTGAAATTGGTTGAGTATTATCCACCCTGCATAATCCTCTTGTTTGTCAATTTTAAATATGAATTACTCTCCTTATGCCTGTGGTTATTTCTTGAAAATTGGTTTGTGAACCATATTAGAAATTGCCTCAATAGTAGGGGCATGAAAGTCTTGTTCTTTATCACATCTAAAAATCTCCTCCAATGCATGAAAACAGACCATGGCCTTTTTGCCCAAGGGATTTTGAATTACAGTAGAGAGTAGATCTCTTATAGCTTGGTATTTTGTGGATCAACACATCAGTATTTGATAGAAGGGTTAGATATACAGGGTCCGGGTTTTATATTAGAATGTAGAGGCAGATCTATTGTGTTCTCTGCTGAGGTGAAAACATTTTTACACAGGCAAACTTCCCAAGTATCCCCAATCTAGATAAGCCCAAGATGAAAAAGATTTGGCAGTGGGTTAAACTTCTGTTTTTGATCAAGATTAATCATTTTATGCAATATCATAACATATATAAAGGCACATAATCTTGAACCCTGGCCAAATCCATAACAGGCTTGAATCTCTAAGCAAAACAATCCAAAACGCTTACCTCAGCCACAAAGAAATTCTGATATTTTGACCTCTAAATGATGAGCTGTATCTCTCGAACCATCCATTTTCTGGTGAAACTGCCCATATTGAAGGTAAAAGGGCCCATTTCAGTTCTGGGTTTTCAAGGGTTTGATCTAATTCATAATCGTTTGCTCAGAATAGCTCCCGCAAAAACGTGTCTCTGGTAGGGAATTACGGGGTTGACCAGACTGTAACAAGAGAGACTCAAACAATTGTGGGTTTAGATGACAGAGGTAGGAGAGGTAATTCTAAGTGGATACCATGAAAAAAAAATAAGCAGAGAACCTGTGTGATCAAAATAAAGATATAGAGGTCTCGGTTATGGGGTTTGAACACTCTTGGTCATGAATGTTCCAACACATCACACTACCCAAGATCTCAATTCGAAGTGAGAGGCTTGTCAACTCATTATGCCAAACAACAAATGATGTACAGGATACAATTCTGATGTTCTTAATTCCCATTACATGTAATGGGTACAACTGATTTGCAAAGGCTAGGATATAAATAGGTTTTTCCAAACCAAATGCTCATCAAATTTTGGTATTTTTAACAAAGATAAGCATATAATCAAATAGCAATTCAACATAGGTATTTCATTGGTATATGATAGGCTCAGAAAAATTATTAAAATGAGGAAGTTGTAATCCCATTGACCTCTTGAAACCAAGCCTTGGATAAAATCAAAATGCGAAATCAAGTTTCAATTGCTTGATTCATGCTTACAATCATGAATCAAGCATGAAAATGCGAGATAAAAGTAAAACGAAGAATAATCAAACATCCTTTTTTAACAGCCTAATAATCACCCTAGAATAGTGACAATTACGATATAGGGTGATGGCATCTACATGAGGTGTTATTTGTCATTCGAAATAGAAAAAATATGTGGGGCTGCCAACAAGCCATCATCCAACCCACTGGTCGGGCAAACACTACTGTGCGAAAAAACTTCATTCTCATACTTGATTGATAACATGAATTTAAATCAAATGAAACACATTTGACTCAAAGTAAGCATAAGAATTACTACTAACACAAATATTCCCTAGAATTAACAATAATTAATCTACACAACAGAACACATGATAAAATATAAGCATCACAGGCATGTAAACCATAACATTTAACATAACTTGATACTTATCTTTGAAACTGTGGTAATTCCACTGACCACGTGCAAGCCTTCCACAAATCTCCTAGCCTTAGACCACGCTACTCATCAATCTCTGTAGTGGGTCACCCCCGAGCTAGGACTAAGATCCACCCCAAGGAAAGGAATCCTAGGCTAGGCTAAGGTTAGAGGGAAAACAACACAAAACAACTAGAAGGATTATTCCCAATATGTCTTCTTACGCCCACTACTCACGGACTCTCATTACCCACATGCCTGCTCTGCTCGGGAGTATACACCTTCACAAGCATAATCCATCGGTGCTTCACCTCCCTCTCTCAATCTCAACAACAAGCCAGATCAGGAAGTCTCAGAGCTCTGTAGCTGGTGGTGGACTCTCTCTGGGAGAAAACCACTTCCCAACAAAATCTCTCTGGAAGAATACATGTAAAAGAGGGAGGATTCTCTCCCAGGAACCACTTATGCCCACTGCCCGCAAAATCTCCTTCCCCACATGCCTCTCCCACCCCACGAGTACACACCTTCTCTATCACCTAGACATTCCTTCGGTTGCTAACCTCCCTTGTCTTGGGCTTCAACAACAGGTCAGACTAGAAATCTCCGAGCTCTATGGTAGCTACAGGGTTCCTTCCAGGAGCTCTCTCCTTTCTCTGTGCACTCTGTCACCTGGAGAGAGTCGCTCATAGGATTATAAAACCTGCCTCTTCAATAACAATCACCTCCCTCACTTGGAGAGAGGTTACACACAGGCTCAACACGAACTTACACTGGTCAGCAAGCCACGCACATTTCAGCACTGCGTGGCCACAACAGTCAACTGGGTATATAGTCATGGGCTTCCCAAATAGGTGACAGTCACATACTTCAACCCAACTAGCTCAACAATCACTGAATAGACTCAAGGTTATGGCTTTCTCAGGGACGCGTGACCAGCAATCCACGCAGGGCTCGACACAGGCTCGATTGTTCTGAACAGAGGGTGTACCAGCTTTCCCAGGAATGAACACATAGCTTTTCCCCAGTTTCATAATTGCACGAGGGTATATTATAGAGGTTGAATGAGACTCACGTTCAAACAGTCGATTGTGGAATGGAGGAGGAACCCCCATCATGGCTCAATTCAACAATTTTAACTGCATGCACTTGGGTTGACACTTGTCACCCATGAAACTGCATGCATTACATCAGCATGTGTTCCTCCCCATTTGGAAGTCACTTGTCATTCCAAAAGAACTTAGGATAAAACATATATTTCACATGGTCTTTTTGGAATAATATTAAAATATTATTCCCAATGACTTAAGCCCCTAGGCTCAACAATTAGCCCCTCTTCCCACCTTCTAGCCCCTAATCCCTT